>JAQFVV010001781.1:0-47176 GCA_028023455.1 Epiperipatus broadwayi | reverse complement strand
ACTTCTAAATAAAAACATTTTTTTTTAATTTTTTTATTTATTTAGAAGATCAAAATAAACTTGCTCTGAAGAAGACTACAGGTCAGGCAAAATGTAGGTGTATGTGTATGTACAAATAAAGAGTTTTGTTAAAACAAATAAAGAGATTTGCTAAAAAGTGTTTGAAGTGGTTTGGATAAATTGTAATATCAGTTGTAGTAATGTAGTAAATGGCATGGTAGTACTAAAGGTAAGTATCACATAATATAAATCTATTTTTTTCTAAACATAGGTACATGGAATGTGTGAACTTTACTTGATATAAATCTTCAAGACTAGAATAAAGGACTGCTCCTGTATTTAAAGAAGTATAGAGACTGAAGATTGATATATCTGCTCTTAATGAAACTTGTCTCTCAGTGGAAGAAAGCTCATTAGATCAGATAAATTGATATATATTTTTTAAAAGGCAGGTCAATCTATAGTAGAAGAATATATGGTGTTGAATTTACTGTAATATATAATTTAGTAATTCTGTTAACCAGCAAGCATCACATGATCACATCTCCAATACTATCACATAATTGTTTATAAACAAAGCAAAGCAAAACTCCATATTGTAGTGCCACTTGTGCTAAACAGAGTAATCAAAGGATGCCAGAAGGCTTGTACATAAAATCCCTATCTAATGCCTACTCATCTAATATCCCCAGACTAGTCTCTGGCTTGTGGCCTTCATCAGTGAGGAGCTTTGTATCTGAGAGCACTGCATCTAGATCTTGGGATCTAATGCAACCCAAAAGCAAACACCTTTTATCTCTACTTAACTACAAAACTATGAGCATGAAATTGAAAACACAAAAAATATTTTCAATCTAAGCTCAATAGCTTATATAGTCATATGGGTCTGAACTCAGTTCAGCACCCATACATTTTGGTGTCTTTGGCTCTATAGGGTAGTGGTGGCTATGGTTGTTAAAGAGCCAAAGACACCAAAACGTATGGGTGCTGAACTGAGTTCAGACCCATATGACTATATAAGCTATTGAGCTTAGATTGAAGATATTTTTGTGTTTTCAATTTCATGCTCATAGTTTTGTAATTAAGTAGAGATAAAAGGTGGTTGCTAGAGGGTTGCATTAGATCCTAAGATCTAGATGCAGTGCAATCAGATCCAAAGCTCCTCACTGACAAAGGCCACAAGACAGAAACTAGTCTGAGGATATTGGATGAGTAGGCATTAGATAGGGATTTTATGTACAAGCCTTCTGGTATCCATTGATTACTCTGTTTAGCACAGGTGGCACTACTATATGGAGTTTTGCTTTGTTTTGTTTAATTCTATTAACCTTGTATCAATACTAAATTAATCATTCTAAAACTTATCTTCAATAATAGTACAAGAGCTCATTGTATCAGTACCTACACTCCAACCTTAAATTTAGATATTTCAGAGAAGAAAATCCTTCATTCCTTAGTGGATAGCATTATTACAGCAATACCATCAAAATATTGAATTTTTCATTTGTGGAGATTTCAATGCATGTGTTAGTACAAATAGTAGGCTTTGGTCAAAAGTTATTGGAAATAATTGTATTGGATCTGTTAATTTTAATGATTTGTTACAATTAAATTTATACAGAACACATGAATTGACTACTACAAATACTTTGCTTAGGCAGAAAAGTTGTTACAAAGAAAATGGCATTTAATAGATTATATTATTGTTGAAATTTATAATACAAGAGAAATTCACGTTGTATGAGTAGTCACAAACTCAGATTGTTGAAAAGATTGTGGATTAGTACACTCTAAGATTAAAATGGTTGTTGCATCAAAAAAAGAATTAACTCCAATCATATTCATAAAAAATGATTCATTTTTAGAAGAATCTACTATACTGAATAAATTTCAACAGCTATTAAACACTAAATTTGTAATTTGGATCATCAGAATTATCATATTACTGAAGCATGGAATTCTCTTAAGGAGTGTGTTATGGATACCAGTAAATCAATTCTTGAGTTCACTAAAAGAGTCATAATTAGTTTTTTTGACAAATGATCATATTATTAATGATTTAATTAAAAAGACACATGTAGCATTCTTTACTCATGAAAATAAAATATTAAATGTGGAACTTCATTATAAATATAAATAAAAATCTGAAAGCATAAGTTCAATGACTGACAAGAGGGCTTAAGAATGATTGATGGATTAAAACTGAAAAGAATATATACATTCACAGATCATGATCATTGTAGGTCCTTTTTGATGCATGAAAAGCAACATATGGATCTGAGAAAAGATATTGCAATCCTATTCTATAAAGCGATGGCTCTCTTTCATATGATGGTAATGATATATTAAACATGTGGAAGGTGTATTTTAATTATCTTCTAAGTAATGATACAAGAAATGATATAATAGCTTCTAATGATATATCCATTTTATCTATTCACTTAGATATGGACAAAGATATGCAGTCAAATAAAATCAAAATATCTCTTTGTAATTTTAACAATGAAAAGTCTACAGATTCTGATGACATTCCTGGAAAAGATTTAAAATATGATAGTGATATATTAGCTTCAAAATTATTGGAATTTTTAGAATATCTGGACCCATGAAATTGTGCCATTTGATCATAGAATGCTTTAATTGTTCCAAAAGATAATAGGCAAGATTGTGATAATTGTCATGTAATATTATTATTATTTACTACAGTTAAATGTACTTTCAAGAATTTTGTTGAATATATTGCTTTCAATTGTAGATAAAGGATTACCAGAGACTTGATATGGTTTTAGGGACTCAAGGAGCACTGCAGATATAATTTTTGTTAGCAGGAAAATTCAAGAAAAATATCAGGAGCAAAGGAAATATTTATATATTGCTTTTATTGATTTGGTTAAAGCATTTGCTTCAATTAATAGAACACCTCTATGGTATTGTTTGAAATTGGTTGGATGCCATCAAAAGTTATTTATATTATACAGTCTCTACATGATGGAATTAGGGAAATATTATTATTAAAGGTGGAAAATCTGAACTATTTGAAATGAAAATTGATGTTAAACAAGGATATGTATTTGCCCCAATTTTGTTTTCAATTTTTATGACAGTGGTTTTAGGAATTGTTTGTAGGCAGCTTAATCAGACAGGGTTCAAGATACAATACAGATTTGATGGTGGAATTTTTAATTTGAATCAGTTAAAAGCAAAATCAAAAACATTTATTGGTTTGGATTCTGGATTTACATTATGAAACCATTAAACATCACATGATCACCATTTTTTATGCTTGCTCATAACTATTATTAAAATAGGCAAACATCTCCATATAGTAGTGCCACTCAGTGCAAGCTAGAGTAATCAATGGATGAATATTGGATGAATAGGCAGTAGATAGGGTTTTTATGCATAAACCTTCTGGAATCCATTGATTACTCTAGCTTGCACTAAGTGGCACTATTGTATGGAGAGTTTTTGCTTGTTTTGATTTACAGTATGCTGGTGATTGTGCTATTTTTTCCAGTTACAAAGAAGATTTACAGAATGTTCTTAATATTTTAAAAGTAACTTATAAAGATCTCTGATTATTAATAAATGTTTAAAAAGTTCTTTATCAGTACAGTAAAGGAAGAAAAATCCACAGTGACCTTCAGCTCAGATGATTATCAATTTGAGAATGTAAATCAGTCAAAATATTTGACAGTTTTATAAGTAGAAGGGTTGATTTAGATGTTGATATTCAACCTGGACTACAATGTGTTGTTGCTGCTGTTAATAACTTAAAAGAGTATTTCATCAAAGGTGAAAATTATTGTAACTAAGTTAGCTGTATATAAAACTATTATTTCACTTAAATTATTGTATGTTTATGAATCTTGGACATTTTATCAGTACAATATAAAGGTATTACAATGTTTTTAAGGATGCTCTGTAAAATTTTAAAGAATGCAATTGAAAGATTGTAAAACAAATTAATATGTTCCTCAGATTGCAGGATGTGTTGCTACTGTATCCACTATTGTAAAATTTTACCTTCATTGAATTTGGACTTGTAAAATGAATAAACAATGGCAGATTTCCTAAAAGGGTATTTAACGGTAACTTGCACATAAGGAATCTCAAAGACACTCTAAAGAAGTGCAATATTACTTTTTCCATTGTGACAATTTGGGAGAGAATAAAGTACATTGGAGAACTATACATCACATGATCACCATCTCTTAGGCTAGCACATAACTTATTGAACAGGCAAAACTCTCCATACAGTAGTGCCATCCTGTGCCAATCAGAGTAATCAATGTATGCCAGAAGGCTTGTGCATAAAATCCCCATCTAATGTCTACTCATCCAATATCTACAGAGAACTATAACTAGATATCAGAAGTATTTCAGAAAGAAAAGTTTATGACTGAGGAAAGTAAAAGTCAACATCATAAAGTGATAACAAGTAAAATTGAAACTTGGACCAGCAAGTTCTATATGTGTGCATATTTATAGTTAACAGATTGGTTTATATAGTCATCGCAAAAACTCATTTTTAGAATAGTTTTCTCTCTCCTATATTTTTCTTTTTGGAATTTGAATGACCATACTCTTTTTTGAGTGACTGTTTAGCATGATGAGGACGATAATGATGATTATTATTATTATCCATGAGAGTAATGGTGATAAATTTTAGTACATATTTTTTTTTATTAATTTAATTTAAGACTGCATTTCTTGAATACTGAACATAGATTAAATCTATATTTAATCTTTAAAAAAATATCTGAATCATATTATAAATAAGAATAATTAAGTGTCCTTTATCACCTTATTGTAAAATAAGATATTGATTTTACACATAACAGTAAAATTCTGAATTGTAAATTATGGCAATATAAAGTAATTAACTTTTCATCTAATTCTATGCTTTGTACTTCTACAATATATTTAATATTTTTTTATATCCAAATGATAACAGATGCAATTCGGCTGAATTTTGGAGCAATATTACTTTTAATTACATATGGATGCAATCCGAATACATATCTTATAAAAATAATAAAACATATTAATAAAAAAAATAAACACAAAATTGTATTTATTTGACCAAGAATTGTTAATTTGTTCTCATTTAATTATAAAATTGTTTATTAATTCTAAATGAATTGTAAAATAATATAAAAATATTTGCTAAGATAACACTGATTTCAGGTTGATTACTTTCTATAATGTCTTAGGCAAGCAAAAGAGTATTATTTCCCTTTATATTGCTGTTGTTAAGCAATTATACCAGGTAACATAAGTTTAGTAGATTATGTATAAATTAATGATGCTAATTTAGTAAACTAAATGCTTACTGACAACAGAAGAACATGCTACCACCTTTCTGCTTATTTGAGATTATAAATAGACATATATATTTAAACAATTACAAACAGGTGAACATTTTAAATTAACTTTAAAAAAATATGCAATGTATATAACATCAGATCAGCTTTCTAAAACCATATCATACTATGAGGATTTTTAACAAGTTCAAAACCTAAAGATTGCATCTATGAAATACCATATCAATGTGGGAATGTACATTGGTGAGACCAATGACTCCAGTCATAAGCAAATTAATGAACACAAACTAATAATTAGAAAAGAGAAAGCAGACATATCTAATATAGTAGATCATATATGCACCAATGAACATATGTTTTTAATTGGAGAAATACAAAAAATATTGGATATTGATACAAAAGTATAAAAAATAAAATTTAATGAAACTAGCCCATGACAATGACAAATCACCCATAAGTCAAACCAGCTTGAAAATACATATTATCTGGAAGCCACTAATTCAACTTAATTATAATAAAAAGTGTAAAAATAAGGAAGTCTCTTAAGGGTAAGTACATCAAATTTCTGCTAAATGTTGATTTTGGCAGAATATGTCAGTTGGTTAGTGTGTTATCTTAAAGATCAATATTCATGCATTTAAACATCCAGGTATTTACCATACTAATACTGTCACTGTTCATATCAGAAACATTTGAAGAAGAGAGAAAAATATATTTAAACCATTGTGATATATTCTAATCTGTGTACTCATACAAATAACTGCATGCATTTGGAAATATTAAATAAAATTTTAAAATTTGCTAAGACATTCAATATCTAATATTATATGATGAAAGTAGTCCAAAATATAATTAATATTAAAATGCCATCATCACAAATCTTCAGAAAAACTCTGTATTTTTGCAGTGATTGTAAATCATTACTAAGTTATTATTGTCTTAACATATGAAATGTTTTACATTGAATATAGCCCATGATTTACATTGTATTTTAATGTATCAAAATGTGCCTTAGCACATTTTGATACATGACTACTTTTAAACAGATTGCTATGTCTCAAATATATATATATAAGAATAGGGGCTTTAGTTAAAAAAGTTTACTTGTAAATTTATTTTAAAATTTTGCTAATTTAATTTTATATTAAATGTATGTTATAAAAGTGCAATCACACACATACACGCGCGCGCACACACACACACACACACACATATATATATGCACTCACATGAATTGGTAGAATAGTTTTGCTTAATAAAAGTAATGCCAATTTTTTTTCTCAAAAAAGTAAATTTTGTAAACAATTCTATCTTTATATAAGATCATTTTAAAACTTTATAAAACAATGCTTAACCTCAGAATATAATTTTAATCTGTTGTAATAACAAAATTTAAGAGTTAAAATTGTTCACATAAGATGTAATGAAATTAATTAATACAAAATGTAAAAATGCTATATTTTAAGTGATTGAAATGTTCTACATTAATTAAAAATATTATTATTTTAAGATGTTAATCTAGAATTTTTTTTAGAAATATTTATGTGGATGAACAATAGACTGGATATTAAAGCTCCCCCAAATCTATTGTTTGATAGACTCTGTTTATATATTAATTTAGTCTGTTCAGATTCAAGTTAGTCATTTATTAATTCAGTAGACTGAATCAGTAGATTATATTAGATTCTACTCATCAGAGATTTATTTGGACATTTCATTGTTTCTTTATTCAACTAGTCATGATCATATTCCAGATGCTGAAACTCTTCTTTCTGGGTTTACCAGCCCTCTCATTAAAATTGTATATGCACATCAACAGTTTGGGTCAAGTAGCCAGCAGTTTAAAAATGAATCAACCAAAATTTTTCTAGTGGTGTTCTTCAAAATGCTGAACTAGGCACCTTATCAAGATGAACTTCATACTCTAAGTTGAATCTTCATCATCCAACATGTCATAAAATTATAAATCTTTAGAAATCTGATCTCCTAAAACCAACCTACAAAGAAAACTCACAACTTATCACCCAGAAAAATATGAATGTCAAATGAACAAAAGTAGTTACTTCTTTAATCAAGCACAGGTTAAGCTAAAGCAACAACCTTGATGGACTTAGCATTAATATAAATTTTTATATAGTATAACAAGCCAGGGGTGTTGTGTTTTACTTTTGCATATGTACATTATTTTTTTTGTTAACTGTAGTGTTAGACTTAAATGTATTTTTTTTTATGCATCGATTACTTAATATAATATAAGTCATGTATGAATATTTACTGTTCTTTTTTAGAGTACATTATGATTTATAATTTATGTTTAGAAAAAATTCAGCTATAGAAATTGTCTCTCTCATCTACAATGGCAGATTTTGAGAGTTTTAAATAAAGTCTTGATTTTAGATTAATATTATTGTTGTAGAATAATTTGATTCCTCCCCCCCTCTTAAAACAAGTCTAAAGTTTAATCAGTCTGCAAAATCTTTTAAAGAAGATTGTAATAATGTTAAAATTAACTTTTTCCATTAATTAGCATTAATCAATTTATTTTATATATATGTGATTTGCATTGAGATTTGCTAAAACATTTCACACTTGTCCAGAATATGCCTCATATAAAAGTATTCTTCAACTTGTGGGTGGACCTAAAATAAATCCATACATAAGGCACTGTTATTTTATAGGGTTTTTCTTTTTCAATTTGCCAGAATAGCTAAATATATACCTGATTGTTATTATTATTATATTTCTTCTGGTTGCCCAGATTGTCTACTGCTTTCATTGTGAATTATTTACTTAAGTGTGGCCTTGTTTTGGTATATTTAGCATCCTCATTTTGTTTTATCAGCACATATTGGAAAATTCTTTGGAGCCTCTGACTGCAATATTTGGGCAATCTTATATTCTTTTAAACCAGGCTTATCAATCATTGAATTGTTTAGTTGCTTGTTTTTGCATGATAAACTTAGAAAGAGCTTATCATGTCTCTCTCATATAGAACAACTCATTTTATTTTATTTATAATTATTAGGTGATTTGGATATTGCCACATACACATGTCTTTATTGTCAGTGCATATATGCATAAGCATCCAAAGAGATAAATTGAATATTTCCAAATTAAAACTCATTCACACATATAGATAATATATCCTATTTTATAAAAATGCTGTTGAATGATTATTTTAGTCTTATTGAAGTAATTAACTGTCAAAGCTGTCAAAAATAAAATACTTTCTTAAGACATTTATAGATGCAATATTAATTAATCTTATGATTACTTTATTTTCATTAAGCATTATTATATTTATTAAATTAATTTGAATGATGTTTGTTTACTGGGTCTGTCTATCAATTGTTTAGTAATTCAGGTTCTCATACTCTAAGATGAGTTAGTGTCAGAGGTAGGTAATTTGTTTTATGTCAGGATTCTCATCATCAGTAGTGAATACTTGGTCACCTCAAATAAATTTTTTAGGTTCAGTAAATAGCCTAATGGAGCTCTCAATTAATGATGTTCTTAATGCATGTGGATTTTTGCTGTCTTAACATCAGGAATGTTTTACATTAGATGTAACCTATGATTTACATTGTGTTTTAATGTAGATATAAGTTATCTTGGCCCATTTTAATGCATGAATACTTGTGAATAGATCAGATAAACACTATATATGTATATGACCTACTGATAAACAGATAAATAAATACAAAATCAGACTATAATACATGTGTCAAAATATGGCTCCTGGTACTAAAACATTGATCTATGAAATACATGTATAGTATGAAAGATTAATCTGATATGTTTTGAACTGAATAATAGGTCATAGTTGAATTAATAGAATATTTAATAGACAAAAACATAATATACATACCCATATATGTAGTTTTTGGAGTAATAAACTTCTGCAGATAAATTAAAGCAAATGAAAATTTAATCCTCTTTTATTTTGAAATACTTGGAGGGATAAACTTTTAACCACTGATCCTTTTAGTATCAAAGTTCATTGTGTAACAAAAACAAATGGATCCATTTTTACATATTTTGTAAGATCTTGTGTGGTTTGTTGATTAGAACAATGATTAATAAAATAGTGAATAATAAAGTAGCAAGTTTTTACAGTTTCAATTGAATCAGCTTATTTTTATTTGCATAATAATGTACTTTAATACTTAATAGCATTGTATTAATATAGCCAATGTTTAGAGATTAACTATTTCAGGCATTACATATTGTTAGAACTATAAAATTCTGTTATCAATTATCTCATATTTAATGATTTGATGAAATGGTATTAAAAGGAATATAAATTACACCCTTCTAAATTTAAATATAATCTAATTCAAATGATGCTACCATAATATCTCATGTGATTTTATATATACATTTGGAATAATTGTTCTGATTTGTGATACATATAAAAGCTTGGAAAATAAATAAAAATGAGTTTATTTTTTACTTACAAGATAAAAATATAATACAAAATAGCAATGCATTAATATAGCAAGTGGTTGATAATTTATTGCTCCAAGTGGCACATAGTTGTCACTGCTATATATATATATATATATATATATATATATATATATATATATATATATATATATCATTAAAAAACAGTCAACACTTAGATAATCCCAATATCAATAACAATCAACAATTTCAAACTGTTGTCAAGACAACGATATTAAATGTCAAAAGTTAAACTAGTCAATATATACATAATGAAATGGATTAATCTTATGGTGAACAATTTTGTATATGAGCCATATATATTTAAAGTTTAAAAGAAAAATAAATACAGCAAGATTTACATATATATTTTTAAAATGAAGTATTGAATAACAGAAATATTTTAGTAATAATACTTGTTGTATTTTTTGAAATATTATATTATTTGAAATTATAGAAAAAAATCATTCTTTAGTACAAATATTTTACTTCTGAATTTATCAAAAATCTAAGTTTTTAATGTAACAAAAAAATCTCTATCAAAAAACAATGATGTTTTTTGTAATACACATTAATTATAGAGTTAATTCTATAATAGTTTTTTACTTAAAAGATTAAGAAAGACTTTAAAAACTGGTTTTGATAAATGTAAATTTTAAAAAACAGGACAATAGTGATTTAATTATCTTTTTATTAATCAAAAAAGATTTATCATTGCTCATTTTGCTTATAAATTCCATTGTATCTTTTATAAATAATAGTCCAACTTAACTAGTAATTGGAGAGTGTACAGCAAGTCAGCTTTAAAAAAGCAGTTACATGTTAGTCTCCATGTTAGGCAAGATTGAATTTCTGGAGAAATGAAGCAGGTCCATGATATAGACACAACTTGCCTAACTAAAATTGATGAAATTACAGGAACTGAACTGAATTGAAAATCATCAGCATTTGCCTCATATTTGTTAACCAGGGCATGCTACACTGTTAAACTACATAAACTATTAAATCTTGAGACTCCATTGATATACTTTATATTTATACTGCTTTAAATTTAAAAGAAAGTACAAATAAAAGCAATCTATTGTGTCATCTATATAAATATAATATTATTATTCAATGTCTATATTTTTTCAAAGCAATATATATAATTATATAATTGAATATTTATAAATACAGTAATTAGATAAGTAATATTTACTAAGGCTTTAACCTCAAGAATATGTGTGTAAAATGCGATATTAGGGACCTCTACAGGTCTTAACCACAGGCTTCTGCCTTAGATAATTAAAATTTTTATCCATTTAGGAGCACTTTCTATTATCCTAGTATCTTAATATATATATATATATATATATATATATATATATATGTATATATAGTTTATGCATGAGATCCATTTTATAAATGTATGAAATAGAAATGTAAAAAACTGGCTACTGAATAAAATATAGATTAATATTCACATTTTATTGCATACACTAACTGGTGTTAATAAGAATCTACTTCTATTTATTGCCTAAAATAAAATTGTTTAATTTCTACTATACTGTTTTATTTTAAAAGTAAAAAAACTTAAATAAACTGAATAAATTAGTGTACTAATGACAGAAAGTGTTCACCAAAAAAATAAATAAAAAGTGATTGACTATATGCAAGTTACAAGCTTCCAGAGAATAAAAACACTGGTATATTTTCATTCAATTTTTTGTCAATCATAAAAGACTTATTTTAGAATACAAAAAAGGTAAAGAAATGTGTATTTTAATGGCAGGTGAAAATACAGATTGTGGATTGGGTTAATGAGTGTAAAAATAATTAAGTTTATAAATAAAGAAATTTATGAATTAATAATTAAAATAACATATATGCGTGTACATATTGTATGTACATTTAACATTTAGTTATTTATATTTGGTTAAAATAATATTTATTAATTGATTAAAGAATGGGATATGGGTGTATCTACATATACATGATTTTTTTGATCACTTACATCTTTGGTATTTCTATAAAATACAATTTAAACTATGTTACATGTAATGTTTGGCTTTTCAATTTATTGAAATAATTTTTAATATTTGTAAATTGTCAAAATCAGAATGATTTATTTGTAATGTATAATATTTTCAGAGATTATTATTATTATTATTATTATTATTATTATTATTATTATTATTATTATTATTATTATTATTATTATTATTATTATTATTATTATTATTATTATTATTATTATTATTATTATTATTATTATTATTATTATTATTATTATTATTATTATTATTATTATTATTATTATTATTATTATTATTATTATTATTATTATTATTATTATTATTTGTTTTTTATTCCAAAGAAGTTATTTAATACTAGAACAATATTAGTTGTGTATATTTTCTCTTGTTTACATTTATCTGGGTTCTTATACTTTCAATGTTAGTTCCAGACTACTGCTTTGTGAAAAGTATATGTTGACATTTGTATGGATCTCTGTAGAATTATTTAGATAGTGCTTAGTTAAGGAAAGTAACCTTTGAAGTCCACTCACTCTATACTATAGGTTAATTATAATTATTTCATTGAGCTTAGTACACTCACACTAATTATATGACTGTGTGTACTGATAATCAGCATGAATATAATGATGTAAGCATTTTCTTATTGTTATAGTTATATTAGCATTTATGTGAATGCAGTAGAAATACTGGTGATTGCATTTATAATATTTGCATCAAGTTTGGCATTGGATAGATGATGATTAACTTAAGATTTTACAATTTCTTTGTTTGGGTGTTGTTATTTGATAATAATGCTATATTTATTACTTATATTACTTTTAATGCTCACTGTTTACCCTGTTCACATTCATTTACTGATGTTTATTTACATCACTGCTCACTACCATTCTCTGTCATATTATATATATATATATTGAAGCAGTCGGATCTGAGTTCGATCCTAGCTTCATGTTATTTACCCTAATACTAACCTTAAATTTCCGATGCAATGGGGCTTTATACGTTCAATCCACGCTAATTTCCATAATGAATAACTTGTTTCAAATACGTAGTAAAATTAATTAGTTTAGTTTAAATTGGATTAATTCTCTAAATAAATTTATGATAAAATGTTCATGAATTTACATATATTAAATTGCCTGGATTGTGCGTATATATGTTTGTAAATATTAAATATATATAATTGTTCGAAAGTTTCATTGCGTCGGGAATACTTGTTTTTTTTTACTTTTAAATAATTTGTAAAGTTTTGTGATTAAAAGCTACATTCCTTCCAAAGGCTTTCAAATTCTCAAAAACAACAGTAAAGTTTTATTAATAAAAAAAAAGATAAGAATTCAATTTTTAATTAAAATCATTTCAGACTTTAAGAATTCATTTTCTAATTAGGAAAGGAATTCAAAAATTAGTTTGAAAGCCTTATCGAAGGAATGTTTCTGAAAACAACTAATTATAAAAAAAACGAGATTGATAATAAAATGAGCGCTAGCCGGAGGCATCAGTGAACAGTAGATATATAGCCCTGAAAAGTAAAGAAAAAAACTAGTTTTGGTTGTAGAGTAGTGCAGTGAACTCTGTGTGTATAAAATTTGTATTTCATCATGATAGAGGGCTAGAACATCAGGGATCTGGCTACGGTTCCTAAAGTCCCAAGGAATCTTCACTGGAGCTGCTGAACCGTTTCCCGGATCGATCATTCTGCTAAAATAATGAAAGCTACTAAAATACTACTCCAGTAGTTAACCAATGATGCCTACGTTTCAACAACTTGGAGGAGTAACTTAAGGACAAGCACGGAGGGGTAATATATTTCTGTAATGAACGTTAAACTTTCTGGCCAGTTCGAACTTTATTTTACTCTCCTATTTAAGAGCTCTTTATTCTTTAATGTAACATTTTTTATAAAACCTTTTATTCATGCTACTGTAAATCTATCTCGTAATTCTTTAAATCTCTAGTCTTTAAACTTTCTCTTTTCTTACTTGGCGGTTCATTTAATATATATATTTGTGTGCTTTATTAATGTCGTATTTAAAATTATATGCCAATAATCTTTCGACTCGATGAGCTCCTTGATTCCATTTGCCTCACGCAAATAATATAATATAAATTTTAAATAGTTATTCTCACCCATTAGAACTAAATTTATAAGTTCTATTAATCATCGAGTCGAAAGAAAATATTATACGTTTACTATTTTTATAATTAGCTAATAATAAATTATTAGCTCCGTTTTTCACCTATGTCCCCAGCTCCTAAGTTACAAGTGTTTATATACTCACGTAATGTTAAAATGTTATTTCTTGCTTCACTAATATTGATTTATTTATCCATATATATATATATATTTAAAATGTTTTTGCAAAAGGGTCGATAAAGGGTTAAATGTATTTTAATTCCACTTTTGTTATTTTATATTAATATTCAGGAAGGGCACGATATTAGGGCATAATTAATATAGTTTATAAATGTTTTAAAATAGTTCGATAAAAGCTCGTTTGACTTTAATTAATTGGTCAAGTCATCACGTAGAGCATTCTACATGGGTTTTATTTTTCAACGATGACTATCAAGTCATCATCATCAAACGTTGCTGACGCAGGGCAATCTTCCGCTCCGTTAGGCTGGTCGGTGATCATATTCTCTTATTTAAATTTCTCAAGGAAGAAAGTACTTCCTTTCCTATTCATTAGTCAAAGGGCGTAAGACTTGTTAAATGCAAGCCGCCATAGGACTTCGATCATCGACTAGCGATCGTATTTCAATTTTACTCTCTGCCTCATAAGCCGCCAGTACCGTTGCATTTTTGTTCCGGTAAAACCCGCTCCATGCTCGTAATTCGTGATGAAGCAATTTAAATTAAAGTCGAACAAATTCTCAAATATATTATTTAGTTTAAATCAGTTTTCAAATCAAGATTAAAGTTATGCCTTAAAATACGTTTTGCTCTTCATGAATAGATTTCCGAATGTGAAAATAAATCTCACATTCCACCGTAATAAAATTAGAACAATCATTTCCGTTCTTAATGAATACCTTTATCTGCCTTTATATTTCTCGTTGGGGGCATAGACATAAGAATCCCATGTTGTGTAATACTTGTTGGCATATGATAAGGACCGCCACTCTTATTATATTTATAAATTCTTTTAAAGACTAGAGGTAACTAATGCAATCTATATTTTATTGAACAAAACAAATTATTATTATTATTAAATATTTTCTAACATACTTGGTTTCTTAGTTCATCATTCTTTTTATAATTATTTAAATGTTCATACCCGCTATCTGTGTTGGCAACCCGAACATACATATGATTTGATTTAAAAAGTATTCAAAGTAATTAATTATTAGATATTCGTGTCAGTGCAAGGGTCTCTAGTCCTCACCAACCGTTGAACTAGTTCTTGGCGCATAGCACTGTGCCGTCGATTTCTGCTATCTGAGCTGTTGAGTTGGGTTGGAAGTCAGTTTTGGTTAAGCTGAGTTTGAATCCGATTTGATTTGAGGTGGTGGTGGGTTTCGACCAGTACATGGTTATGTTTTTGGCTGCCCAATCGTTGTGGCTTGACTTAATAAACCCCACACATGCCCTGGAGATAGTAATTTTGTTTTAGTTACTCAGATCTCAATAAATTAAATGTTTAAAGTGATATGTTTGTAGAATGTTTTATACATTTGAAAAAGTTATGCGATTTATAATGCATAACTGAAATGATTTAATAAATTAAAATATCATTTTCTAATTCTTTCTTATAAAAATGTTTTCAAGATTATTTTTTTAAATGTTCGTTCAGTAAAAGATTCGTTAGTTAAAATAATTATTCATATGTATATATATTAATTATACGTGTACTATATCGGTATATATATTATACGTTTGTTTATACGCGTTCGTGACAGTAAGAAAATTATCGTTAGCAAAGTAGTAAGAGTCCATAGATCAAAGCATTGGGGTAAAATAAATGAAATATTTTGTCTTTGCCATAAATGAAATGTTTTTCTGTGTCAAAATTAATTAGTTTATCTCAGTCGTTATAAATAAAAATATCTAATATCGATATCATGTTAAAAGTTTTAAATTTCAAAGTATTGCTTGCTAGCACATATATTTAATGTTCACTCCGTATTCTTTCTTAGTAGCCTCAAAGTAGGCGAAGACCTTCAAACTGGGAATTATCTGTCAAGCGGTCCGATGCAGTGTGACATTACACTTCAATGACAATAGTTTCTAGAGTAACCTCAAAGCAGGTGAAGACCCTTTGTGTACACCAAGCAGCCAGATGCAGTTGGCAAAATGCTTAAATGGTTTGCACGCTTTCATGCTAGCAAGATTTAGAATAATATCACCAATAAAAGTTGCTTGTAATATTAATTTTGACATTTCTTTGTGTGTGAGAAGCCTCATGCTTAGTAATATTTAAACTCCTATATTTAAACTCAGGTCAGGAACGCGTTATCTTTATTCATTAATAAATATTCATCATCAATTCAATTGTTTTATCAAAAGTGAAGTCAATCATATGTGGTTTGGGGGTCAATGGGTTATATCACATGCCCTATTGATTTCATTTTGCTCACTGGCGCCCATATAAATAAATTTGTCAGCAAATTTGATTGTCAGCACAGTAGTGGGTCAATCGCCATAATAAAAAAAAAAACCAAGTGTGTTCAATACAGAATGAGTTGTTGTATCTGCTAATACATAATATTGTATATCACTATATAGTTTTTTTTTTCAGACATGGGAGAACACAACAGCTGAACAAAGGGAAAGTGAATAATGTTTTTTTTTTATATTTTTGAATACATGTCTCACTCAAACAGTTAATATAAAGAGCTAACCAAGAAAACGTAGGTAAACTAAAAAAGGCAGATCACATAGATTGGGGAAATAATATGAAGCAGCTAGTGAAGATTAGGACAATGGACCTGTAGTCAGAGACCTCAGTTAAAATTTACTAAAGAGAAAAAATATTTTTAAGCATACAGAGAGTACTCTAAGTTGAATCTGCACGTTGTTCATTATATTGATTGTTTATTACATTATTTTCTTATTTTCAAAAATGGGAAAAGACACTTTACAAACGATCCTCAGAGAAATGAGAGAAGATCGAAAGGTACTGATGATGATGATGGAAAGGCTGGTAAGGATCGAGGAAGCACATGGCATCCAAGCCAACTCAAATCTAGAAAATGTAAAGCTTCAGCAAGAAATAAATCCCTCTGTAAACCCCAAAAATAGAAAATGAAGATGATCAGGCCACACCAAAAGAAGTTGTGGACAGCAAGGAAAACAACAGTGGTGAGGACGAGTCCAGTTATGAAACAGTGGAAGAAGCGGATATAGATACAGAAAAAGATGTTCAGACCACTAGTCCAATGAAACTAAAAGTGGAAATGGGACAGATGATGAGTCCTCAACTTAGTATGAAGAAGTTACAGATGCCAATGCCTGGATCCTTGATACAGATTCAAATTTTCAAAGATGACCCAGGAGAGAACCCCATCGCTCATCGAGATAATATTAAAGAATTGTTGTTTGTGCATTCGGTCGCAGAAAAGGCCATAGAATCAATGACAGCAATAGACTATGGGAACTTGACGACAACCAGGGAAGACCGGGACTATGACCATTACAATGCCAGACAGTTAAAACAATATGTACCACCTGATCCAGGGAAACAGTAAGATAAACTGTAGAGACAGATATATATACAGAAGACCAACTGACATGACCATAGGAAAATGAGACTTGATAAACGGACCGATTTTTTTAAACTTATTATAAGTTGAATATTCAAAAAATGGATCGCAGTGAGACATGTATAATTTGTAGCTTGGGCAGGTTATATTATTCACGCTCATGCTGTTCTCCCAGAGTCTATACACTTATGCAACTATATCCTGCGTAAGTAAAGTCATTTTTTTTTCATTGTTTTTTTTTGAAGTGAAAAGAAATGAAGCAGTCGGATCTGAGTTCGATCCTAGCTTCATGTTATTTACCCTAATACTAACCTTAAATTTCCGATGCAATGGGGCTTTATACGTTCAATCCACGCTAATTTCCATAATGAATAACTTGTTTCAAATACGTAGTAAAATTAATTAGTTTAGTTTAAATTGGATCAATTCTCTAAATAAATTCATGATAAAATGTTCATGAATTTACATATATTAAATTGCCTGGATTGTGCGTATATATGTTTGTAAATATTAAATATATATAATTGTTCGAAAGTTTCATTGCGTCGGGAATACTTGTTTTTTTTTACTTTTAAATAATTTGTAAAGTTTTGCGATTAAAAGCTACATTCCTTCCAAAGGCTTTCAAATTCTCAAAAACAACAGTAAAGTTTTATTAATAAAAAAAAAGATAAGAATTCAATTTTTAATTAAAATCATTTCAGACTTTAAGAATTCATTTTCTAATTAGGAAAGGAATTCAAAAATTAGTTTGAAAGCCTTATCGAAGGAATGTTTCTGAAAACAACTAATTATAAAAAAAAACCAGATTGATAATAAAATGAGCGCTAGCCGGAGGCATCAGTGAACAGTAGATATATAGCCCTGAAAAGTAAAGAAAAAAACTAGTTTTGGTTGTAGAGTAGTGCAGTGAACTCTGTGTGTATAAAAATTGTATTTCATCATGATAGAGGGCTAGAACATCAGGGATCTGGCTACGGTTCCTAAAGTCCCGAGGAATCTTCACTGGAGCTGCTGAACCGTTTTCCGGACTGATCATTCTGCTAAAATTATGGAGGCTGCTAAAATGCTGTTCCAGTAATCAATCAATGGTGCCTACGTTTTCAACAACTTGGAGGAGTAACTTAAGGACAAGCACGGAAGGGTAATATATTTCTATAATGAACGTTAAACTTTCTGGCCAGTTCGAACTTTATTTTACTCTCCTATTTAAGAGCTCTTTATTCTTTAATGTAACATTTTTTATAAAACCTTTTATTCATGCTACTGTAAATCTATCTCGTAATTCTTTAAATCTCTAGTCTTTAAACTTTCTCTTTTCTTACTTGGCGGTTCATTTAATATATATATTTGTGTGCTTTATTAATGTCGTATTTAAAATTATATGCCAATAATCTTTCGACTCGATGAGCTCCTTGATTCCATTTGCCTCACGCAAATAATATAATATAAATTTTAAATAGTTATTCTCACCCATTAGAACTAAATTTATAAGTTCTATTAATCATCGAGTCGAAAGAAAATATTATACGTTTACTATTTTTATAATTAGCTAATAATAAATTATTAGCTCCGTTTTTCACCTATGTCCCCAGCTCCTAAGTTACAAGTGTTTATATACTCACGTAATGTTAAAATGTTATTTCTTGCTTCACTAATATTGATTTATTTATCCATATATATATATATTTAAAATGTTTTTGCAAAAGGGTCGATAAAGGGTTAAATGTATTTTAATTCCACTTTTGTTATTTTATATTAATATTCAGGAAGGGCACGATATTAGGGCATAATTAATATAGTTTATAAATGTTTTAAAATACTTCGATAAAAGCTCGTTTGACTTTAATTAATTGGTCAAGTCATCACGTAGAGCATTCTACATGGGTTTTATTTTTCAACGATGACTATCAAGTCATCATCATCAAACGTTGCTGACGCAGGGCAATCTTCCGCTCCGTTAGGCTGGTCGGTGATCATATTCTCTTATTTAAATTTCTCAAGGAAGAAAGTACTTCCTTTCCTATTCATTAGTCAAAGGGCGTAAGACTTGTTAGATGCAAGCCGCCATAGGACTTCGATCATCGACTAGCGATCGTATTTCAATTTTACTCTCTGCCTCGTAAGCCGCCAGTACCGTTGCATTTTTGTTCCGGTAAAACCCGTTCCATGCTCGTAATTCGTTGTGAAGCGATTTAAATTAAAGTCGAACAAATTCTCAAATATATTATTTAGTTTAAATCAGTTTTCAAATCAAGATTAAAGTTATGCCTTAAAATACGTTTTGCTCTTCATGAATAGATTTCCGAATGTGAAAATAAATCTCACATTCCACCGTAATAAAATTAGAACAATCATTTCCGTTCTTAATGAATACCTTTATCTGCCTTTATATTTCTCGTTGGGGGCATAGACATAGAATCCCATGTTGTGTAATACTTGTTGGCATATGATAAGGACCGCCACTCTTATTATATTTATAAATTCTTTTAAAGACTAGAGGTAACTAATGCAATCTATATTTTATTGAACAAAACAAATTATTATTATTATTAAATATTTTCTAACATACTTGGTTTCTTAGTTCATCATTCTTTTTATAATTATTTAAATGTTCATACCCGCTATCTGTGTTGGCAACCCGAACATACATATGATTTGATTTAAAAAGTATTCAAAGTAATTAATTATTAGATATTCGTGTCAGTGCAAGGGTCTCTAGTCCTCACCAACCGTTGAACTAGTTCTTGGCGCATAGCACTGTGCCGTCGATTTCTGCTATCTGAGCTGTTGAGTTGGGTTTGAAGTCAGTTTTGGTTAAGCTGAGTTTGAATCCGATTTGACTTGCGGTGGTGGTGGGTTTCGACCGGTACAATATATATATATATATATATTGTAACCATATATTTTAGTAGAAAATATATTAATTGATGTAACTTATATAAAAAATTTCTCTTTCTTCTCTTGGTGATTTGGTTGGCTTGATTCGCACTTGAACAGATTACTTTCTGATATTATTTTAATAATTTTCAATTTGCTTCATTCCATATGCTAACTCATATCAGAATGTTTAACTTTTTAAAATTTTTACAACATATTAAAATTTGGTAAAATATTATTAAAAATAATATTTTGTTTTTATTTATTTAAAGTAATCTTAAATTATTATTTCTATTGAATTAAAATAAAACCATTTGTTCAATTAAAATAAATTATTAAATAAATACAATAATTACGTAGGCGTCTCAATGTAATAAAAGAAAAGAGCGCGAATTTCTAGGAGAATATCGTCTGTTAGTTTGTCTTTTGGTGGGAAGAAGAACAGAAACGGTAAAGGCAAATGGTGTAAAATTTGCTGAGCTGATTTTGAAACCGTTAATAAGTAAATAGACTACCACAAAATTTGCTATAAACATAAAATAACTTAGTGGTATCTAATTAAGATGGATCACTAAAACTTAAAGATCTTTTCAAGTCGTTCGGCCAACTGAATCAAATCACCGTAGCGTTTTCCAATATCGCATTTTTGAAATGTCGGAGCTTCCCAGTTTGAAAGAATTAAATACAAGAATTTGGTATGTTTTGAAATATTTATTATTCTACAATTTGGAAAATTTGAATCAGTGTTTTAATTACAGAAGTTTTATTAAAATGAAAATTTGTTTTTTAAAAAAAAAAAAAGTTTAAGTTAAAATAAAGTAAAGCGTTAAATTTGTCAAAATCTTTTAATATTTCCGTTCTTTAATTCTAATAAAATATATTATTGATTGATAATTAATTTTATAATGCCAGTAATAATTGCTAGTTAATTTGTTTAACATTTGGATCATAAACATTCTTTAAATAATTAAACAAAGCTATTTTATAATTGTATCGTCAGTTTAAAATGAATAAAGTAATTGCTGTAATTGGTTATTCCTGGATTAACGCAATGGATAAATAAATACTTGCATGGATAGGATAAACTTGGAACACTTTTGATAGAGAGATGTAGGGATTAATAACTTTATGAAAAACATTTTCATTTAAATTCTGTGTATCCTGTTTTAAAATTGTTTCATGTTTGGAGAGCCACGCAAATCGTTAATCTAATATTGCTTTAATAACTAATCAAATGGATATAATTGCATGTATGGAATTTAACTACAGTTATAGCTATTACCTCATATACTTATTATTCTACACATTGTACATGGATTCCACGGATCACATTAGGAGTTACAAAATGCTATACAATCCAATTTGTGATACACATCTGCTAAAATTCATGTATTTGAACTATAAAATGCTTTACATTTAGTTTTATCACACACACACACCGTTAAATGTTATATGTTAATGAATAATACATTTATTTAATTTTATCGTTATATGAACTCGCATATGAAGTTCATAAGTTATATTTGTTAGATTTAAATTAATAAAGGTTGAATAAAATATTTATTCAAAAGAATAGCGCTTGCGGAGAAAGCTTAAACAGTACTTAATGAATTCATGAGATATACCAATCTTTATGAGATATTTTGTGAGTCTTTCCAGATTTATATTCCCATGCCAATATTATTTATATTATATTACACATGTTTATTTTAAGCAAGATAAGTAGTACATTAGTTGTCCTGATTATTGTGACATATTGTTAAGCAAGAACCCACATGTGCTAAAGTGTCAGTGTATTCTGAATAGTCAGAAGAATTGAGGAGGATGATTTTGCACTTTAATGTGAAGTAAATTATAATGTTGTTTTAGAATGTTAAAGGGTTGTAATCTGTGCTGGTGGTTAATCCGCAGATTATTTTAATTGCCATTTTGTATTTTACACACATTCCTGCGCTGGTGGTTAATCCGCGGAATTGTGTGATTATACGTATGACTTTATGATGGTGTTAAATACGCAAAACGTTTAGTATTATTTCATTCCTACGTGTAGATGAATACATCCACAGGAATATGTTTGCTTCACAGATATAAGTTGGGCAAAGTATTTTAGTTAATCTGCTAAATCATCTTCTTCATTTGTAAGCATAATTTATCGGTTAGATTGATAAATGGTAGCAGGACATTCTATTCAAGTACTTCATGATAATTAACTGTTGGTTGATTATTATCTACCGGAGTGTAAGTTTACATTTTCATTTTAATTAATGATTACATTATAGCTAAATCATACAGACATCATATTATTTATTATATGATTATAAGTTTACAGTAGGAAGTTATTGAATCTGGAAATGACGTTCAATATTTCATAAGTTAATGCTGAATTTAATAATTGTCTCAATGTTCATTACATTAGATTGAATAAGGTATGATTAGGTTTTTTAAAACTATACCTATAAATGTATTGAAGAAAGTTAATGGAACTATCATTTATTTATTTATTTGTTTATTTATGTTTTATTTAAAATATTGAAATTAACTATTTATTGTTCATAAAGTTTGTAAATAAAAGTTGATTTATAATTAAACTTACTGTGCCGTTGCTATGAGTCATTCATAACATCAGAAATCATAAATTTTGGATGGAGCATACATTATAGAGCATACATTGAATTACATATTATTGTCTACATGATATAAGAATTTATTAATATTTTTGAGAAAACATTAAGATGCTTTTCGTCTTTGGTAGTATATGATTGGTAGGGTACAATAAAATCCCATTTACCTTTTCCATCATTGTGGCTTTGCGTAGTTGATTCTAGTATAAAATACAAATTAATTATTAAACTTGTAAACAGATTTATTCAATAATGATATGATTAAATATATTTACCTAAAATTTTTAAATTTTCATTCGTCAATACAATAAGAGTCTCAATGATATATTAAATTATAAAAGAACCCAATTATTCATGTTTATTAATTGCAAAGCTTTACCTGGACTAGCATCTGTCTTAGAAATCATATAGATGATTTAAAATTTCATAATTTTATGTGGTTCCACAAATTACGCTATCTTGTACATGGTCGGCCATAGGGTCGCATACCATAAAAATCGCAAATTGAGGTTTAAGAGTGATAAAATTGCACTTATAATTTGTTTAATATGTTTTATAATAATACTATGATAGGTCTTCGCGGTATACCCTGGCTGCGATCAAATAAATTATAAAAAGTTAGGTTAATTCATTAATTTTGTCTGTAGTAAATTGCCCCAGATGTTGATTGTGGTCTTTTGTGCATAAAATAAATAGTATGATATGCTTTTGGATACAGCTCTTAATAGCTGATAATGTGCAATGAGAGTTGATCAGTGATCAAGGTTGTAATTCCTAGTGCACTTACGTTACGTAGTTGAGATTACACAATTTACGGTTACAATTTATAGTGCCGCAACAAGTACGGCATGATGATGGGTAGTTGGAGGGGTGATGGAAGGTTGGTTACCACCTTTGTGAGCCATCAGGGTGGACGGCTCCGGGGATTTTGGTTACAATATATATATAATATTAAGTATAAGTATATTGTTTATAGTGAACATAATGTAATTAGAAGGAATTTGAACTCAGACTTTTAATCTCCCTACATCTATGCACTCACTCCATTTTATACAACTGATACACATGACCACATACATGTGAAAAAGGTAAATGATCTCCACTATATGCATTTCATGCTAAACAAGCACTCATCATTTGGTCCCAATTACTATCTCCCATACATATATATAATAATCAGTGCTCAATTTATATTAACTTTAATCAAACTTTAAAAGACAATCTTCAGTCTTTTCCACCTTCTAACACTTCAGCCATCTGTATCATTGGAAATCATTTTTGTGTCATAATAAGTATGACAGATAGTCTATGATTTAAGACTTTTCTCAAATTTATAACATAATTTATGGGATATGTTTAAATCTGAGTCGTCAAATTTAACTGTGACAAAAACACTTTAAAAACAATGTTTTTTTATTTATTATTCATCATATCTTTTATGTAAAAATTTATATCCATCCTGGGCAGGCAATTTAATGTTGATATATTTATTTGAACACTAACCATATATATATATATATATATATATATATATATATATATATATATATATATATATATATATATATATAGATAAATATGTAAAATATATATATATATATTGCATTAATACATATGCAAATATATGTATATATATAGATAAATTGCTGTAAAAATTCGTTATTTTATGGTTTAATTCAAACAACATTAGTATTCATTATTCAATGATAAAATTCTAAACATCATTACTGCTTAAACTGTGTTAAAAAGGAGACAAATTATAGCAAATTATCATTAATGGTGATTAAATAGAATTGATTGGCTATAATAATCTATTTTCTAATTACTGCATTTGCAATTTATTGAAAAAAACATTCACTATAGACATCATTTCTGGAAATTAACTTAATTTATAAATTATAATTCATATATATATATATATATATATAATAAAAAAGAAAAAGCAAAAAAAAAAAAAAAAACAAACAGTGAACTTAACTCCACTTTATTTTAAGCATTAATCTATTCTTGCATACCGGTACACAAACACTGAGTTTATATTCAATGGCAGAATAAAATCTTATACTTGATTTAAATTGTCTTATGAGAAAAAAGAACTAAAAGTTAAAAATGTATTTTAGAATGATTGTGCAAACGATTCTATAAACTATGAGGACGTTTATTATAATGGTGATTTTGCAGTTCATTTGTTTGATACATTGCTATGCTTTGCATTAGGCTTTTTATTATTAAAACAATAATTTAATCCAGAATTATTTATTCCTGATTTTAATAATTAGTCTACACCAAATAGTAGCATCATATCCAAATTTTAGATAATATAAGCAAATTGTCTGGATTCAAATCTTTGGAGTGTTTTAATCTCAAATGACTATCTTGGATAGCAAAAAGAAAATGCCTTGTGAACTATAGATGCATTATTGAATTCTCCATTGTATTCTACTTTCAGCAATATACTGCTAATAAAATTTATTATGTATCTCTTTAAAGTGTTCATGAAAGAAGCTTTATACTGTGCCTCTTTCACAAACTATATTAATATTAACAAAGAATACTTTTTTAGGAAATTTGTTTCTCTTCATTTACTTTAGATGTCGAATCTAATGATTATGCATCTTTATAATAATTGATTCTCTGAATCACTATTCACAGGCCCAATTACAAACATTAAATTGTTTAGCATATAATTATACATATGCATAACAAAGCAGTTTCTATCTTGTCTTTATATAATAAAGCTAAATGTATTTTCAGTGATGAGCACCATAATAATAGCTCTCATTCTGGCTGTTGTATTTATAGTTTGATCTAATTATACAAGTTACATAAATACATGATAGTAATAATAACAAGTCAGATGTCACATGACTTATATAGCTTGCACTTACAAATATGTAAAATTAAGAGCATGCTAATATGATAATAAAATTATTTAATTTTTTTTTTTTTTTTTTTATACTTCGTTGTTTTTTTTTTTTTTTTTATTATTATATTATTGTTGGAAATAAACAATGATTCTTTCAATGTCCATTTCCAATCATTACATTCTATACACACAAAGTTGACTATGTAAATTAAAATTATGACCATACTATTTCTCTCATAGTCCCAAAAGACATTTAAATTCTAGATTGCCATTAGGATGCCTATATAAATATATATGTAGCAGTATTCTGGTTGAAACGTCCCCAGAATCTTTATGGTATATGGCTGTGAAATGTGAGCTGTTGCAGAGAATCACATATACTATTGTGGTATGTTGTTTTATAGTTTATCTTTAGTGTTGTTAATCAACCTAATGAGATAGGATAGAGAGGGAGATAACTTTAAAAGTTAGCTCACAGACCTTTATATTTTTTATCAATTTTGAAATAGAAGGCATGTTGATCCATGGTTTAGTATCATCTTGCAGTTTTAAATTTTACTTTATATTTCTGTAGAATCTTTTAATTACATTTATAAGTATATCTTTGATATAATTAATGCTACATAAATGTCTAACATATTAATCTACATGTTTTTTTCTTTCCACTTGTATATACAAAGTATCACATATCTATTAAGGAATGCTTTAAAATATTATAATTTATGCATTAATGGTGGTTTAGACTGAAATGGATAGTGCTATTTTCTTGAAGTTACTTTACTAACATTTTATACTCAAAATATTTTTATTTCTTTGAATTAAAATATTTAAAATTTTTAAGCTGTGTGCATGAATTTCATGTTTAATTCTCCATGTTAAAGCTGATTTTTTCACCAGTAATTCATGCATCTATATAATATTTTGTTTGGAGCACACACTAGTTATATCATCAATGTATCTATTATATAATGCCTTAATTATTTTCTATAAATTCTGGTATGGATTTTATGTTCTGTATTAGCCAATGTTAGGCTGCTTATAATATTGTCAGTGGGCAGGCTCATTGAACGTGCTCTTTGCATTCTGTAAAACTCATTATTAAATTTTGTCATTATATCCTTGTCAATCCAGTTTAGAACATCTATAGTAGACATGTTTTTTGTGTGTTATAAGCATTATTCAAGGTACTGAACCTATATCTATTAGTGAGGGTAGCTTATATTTTTCTTTAGTGTTTGCTTTTCCTATAAATCATACAAGTTCAAAAAATTATACTCATAGCTCTGTAATAGTAAATGCCTCCAAAATCAACCATTAATTATAGTGAGTAAAACTTAATACTATTTTATATTTGCAAACATTTTGGAATTGGCATATTCAGCTTTAAAGTATGCTTTGTTGCAATGCTTTTTTAATAATATGTTTATAAATTTGTCTTTCATGACTTATATATATATATATATATATATATATATATATATATATATATATATATATATATATATATATATATATATATAGAGATATAAAGAGAGAGAGAGAGAGAGAGAGAATATTTTGCTTTTATTAGGCTTTAGTTTTTCAATTTGCTGTCTCATTTTTTTTGTATATATTCATTCCTATCCATTAGCACAAAGTGGTTATCTTTATTTACTTTTATGCATACAATCTTGTTATAATGTATAAACTTTTTAAAGAGTTGTAAGGCTAGCTTACAATACTATCAAGACCAGCCTTTATTTATCCACACCACTCAATCAAACCCATTTAAAACATAAGCTTAGCTAGCAGGTGGTTGAATATACACTATCATTTTTTGTGTAAACATATATATATATATATATATATATATATATATATATATATATATATATATATATATATATATATATATATATATATATATATATATATTGAAACATGTACATACCATGGCCAATACACATTGTTTTATAAGAAATTTTGTTTTGAGTTTAAAGTGTAAGCAGGGGAGAATTTCAGACCATTCCTTTCCCATTCATGAAACTTTAGAATTTATTATACTCTTGAATTTTAATTACTATCATTTATATGTGTGTTTATTATTTTGTAAATATTTATATAATCATAGAGGGCTTAATAAATTTAATATCTAATTTTAAAGTATGGAGTTGTGCTGTGTATTTGATAATGATATTATTGGTTGACCTTTTCTGTTAACGATGCAACAAACTACCATCTCGAGATCATGAGTTAATTGAGCTAGTCAGGGATTAAACTTACCGGGATCGGGAATCATTTGTTAGGCATTCACTTTCTATTGATTTTTTATAAGAGATTATAGCTCTTTACTTATTACATGATCATATCCCTTGGGCAGGGGAGCAATCTCTTTCTTAAGGTGGCGCATAAAGGTTGCAGTAAACGAACCTTTCAAAGGTATGATTATAGTAACGTATATTTTGGATGCCATTGAATATTTCTTAATTGCTGCTCACTCTCAGAAAACGCATGTCATGCTCAATGCAGTACAGAGAAAGGCAGCAACCATTACAGAAAAATGGCGCCCAACATGGGGCGCCAGTTATAATGATCGAAATGAAAGTGAAGATCGAATCTAACTGCAAACTATGATATCTGCTCTACGAGGCGCCATCTAGGCATTTAAACCTAGAAAAATTTATAGAGTAGGCAGATACGCACTGTTAAGATTCCACTTTATTTAAATATTCAGATCGTTAGCCCAAGTCACTAGCTCAGTGGCATATTCAGCTTTAAAGTATGCTTTGTTAGTAATATGTTTATAAATTTGTCTTTCATGATTTATATATATATATATATATATATATATATATAATATTTTGCTTTTATTAGGCTTTAGTTTTTCAATTTACTGTCTTATTTTTTTTGTATATATTCATTCCTATTCATTAGCACAAAGTGGTTATCTTTATTTACTTTTATGCATACAATCTTGTTATAATGTATAAACTTTTTAAAGAGTTGTAAGGCTAGCTTACAATACTATCAAGACCAGCCTTTATTTATCCACACCACTCAATCAAACCCTTTTAAAACATAAGCTTAGCTAGCAGGTGGTTGAATATACACTATCATTTTTTGTGTCATCATCATCATCATCAACCATTATCAATCCACTGCAGGATGAAGGTCTCTCCAAGTTTAATCCATCTTCTCCGATCTTTAGCTTCTCTTCTCCACAACACCCCTGCACATTTTCTTATTTCATCCATCCATCTCACATGTGGTCTCTTTCTGGGTCTTTTACAATCTCTTGGAATCCAGTTTAAAATTTCAATTGTCCATCTATTATCATCTCTTCTAGCAATATGTCCAGCCTAACTCCATTTCAATCTTTTAATTTTTTCAATAAGGTCAGTAATACCTGTTTGTTGTCTTACCCATACATTGCGTTTGCGATCTCTTCTTGTTATTCCCAACATACATCTCTCCATACTCTTTTGAGTGGTCTGAAGTCTCTGTATTGCTCTTCTATTAAGTGTCCAAGTCTCAGATCCATAAGTAAGAACTGGTAAAACACATTTGTTAAAAACCATCCTTTTCAAACACATAGGCATATTTCCTTTTAGTATCAAGTTATTTCTACCAAAAGCACTCCAACCAAGTTTAATTCTATGATTAATTTCCTCCATTATGTTTCCATCTGTATTAATAATCTGACCAAGGTATTTGTAACTGTTAACTTCTAATTCTTCATAATCAATCTTTATTTTCATATTTTGAGCAAATCGATTAAACATTATTTTAGTCTTTTTAACATTTATCTTTAGTCCTACTTTTCTACTTTCATCTGCTAACTCCTGCAACATTTCCTGCAGCTCTGAAGCATTATTTGCAAAAACAACTACATCATCTGCGAAATCTAAATGACTTAAATACTCTCCATTTACTTTCACTCCTTTAGTTTCCCATTTTAATCCACAAAATAGTTCTTGCAGCACTGCTGTAAAGAGTTTTGGAGATATGGAGTCACCTTGTCTTACACCTTTCTCAATGTTGATTTTTCCAGTATCATTATGTAATCTAATTGTTGCCGTTGCATTTTTATAAATATTCTTTAAAATATGACAATATCCTGGATCTATACCTTGATAATCCAATGCTTTAATCACTGAAGAAATGTGTATAGAATCGAATGCCTTTTCATAATCTACAAATCCAAAGCATAATGACAACTCATATTCATTTGTCCTTTCTATGACTTCTCTCAATACCTGGATATAATCTATTGTACTAAAACCACTTTTAAATCCAGCTTGTTCTCTTGGTTGGTGGAAATCCAAAGTTCTCTGTAGACGAGTTGTAATTATCTTGGTAAAAAATTTATATAAAACTGATAAAAGGCTGATAGGTCTGTAATTTCTAATATCTTCTTTATCACCTTTTTTAAATATTAATATTACTACTGCATTCTTCCAATCTTCCGTTACATCTTTATCATTTAGACATTTGGTATATAACTTTGCTAAAATTGTTTCTATTTCTTCACCTGCTTCTTTTAATATATCAATTATAATTCCATCATTTCCTGGAGCCTTTCCTTTCTTCATACACTTAATTGCATGTCTCACTTCTTCATTTAAAGTTCTGGGCAATTCGGAAGATGTAATAGATATAGGAGGTACTTGTTCTTTATTACTATATAATTCTTGATAAAAATCTTCTACCAATTTCATGATGTCATCTCTCTTTTTAGTAATAATTACATATTTTTTTCTTATTGCAGATATAAATTTCCTACCAATACCAAAATGTTGTTTAACATTTTTGAGACTTTTATTTTCTTCTACAGCTTTCCTTGCTATTTCACAGTTATACTTTCTTATATCATTTTCAACTCTTTTCCGTACCATTTTACAAAACTCGAGATATTCAATTCTTTTTAATACATCATTTTTGTATATCTTCATATTCCTTCTTTTCTTCATAAATTCTCTAGTCTCAGTAGAAATTTTATTAGTCAATAGCTGCTTTTTTCTACCAGCTATGTTTGTTGCAGTTTTTAAAAGTGTATCAGCTATTTTCATATTAATTTCATTCACATCTGAATCATGTTCAAAATCTCCTAACACTTGAAACCTATTTATAAGTTCTAATTTAAATTCATTAGAATGTTTCTGAAGATTAGGAATATCAACTGTAAATATTGTTTTTCTTAATAATTTTTGTCTCTCTAGTTTTACATTAACACGTAACTTACACCTTACTAATCGATGATCACTTCCTGTGTTAAATTTATTAAGAACATTACAATCTTGAAATATGTGTTTTCTGTTAGTCAAAATATAATCCAATTCTGCTGTACCTTCATTTGGATGCTTCCATGTCCATTTCCTTTTAATATTTTTCTCAAAAAAAGAAATCATAATATAAAGTTTTTCTTTTTCTGCAAACTCCACAAGTCTATGTCCTCTCTCATTTCTATTACCATAACCAAAATTACCTACAGCAATTTCATCTTTCATTTGTCTACCAATTCTAGCATTAAAGTCTACCATAACAATTTTAAAATGTTGTTTACTCTGATCAAAAGCCTTTTGTACATCCATATAAAAATCTTCTACTACTTCATCACTATGAGAATATTGTTGGGGCATAAACCTGAATTATCTGCATTTGGTATCTGCTATTAAGTTGTATAACTAATCTTGCCACTCTGTCCGATACACCATCAATCTCCACAATATTGTTCTTCCACTTTTTATTTATAATGAATCCTACTCCACTTGTATTTCCAATATGTGTGCCTTTATAATAGAGTATATGTCCACTTTTTAAATCAATTGTTTCTTTACCTTTTCTTCTAACTTCACAAAGTCCAATAATGTCCCATTTAATATAAGACAGTTATTCTTCTAATTCTTGCAATCTTCCTTCACTTGAAAGTGATCTGCAGTTGTAAGTACCTAAATAAAAAGTCATCATCAAATGGCAGCCTGGGTCCGCAATCAGGGGATTCTTAGCACCCTCCGCCTTCGGCCACCAACTGCTGCCTTGGTTGGTGACTTTACAGCCTCCTGGGAATAAGGGCCATGCTTTATTTTTGTTTGTCATAATTGGATATATGTATTGGAAAAATATTTATCATTTACACAAACATTCATTCTGCCTTATCAGGCACTGAGAAGAAAGACCATGGTGTTTCTTGATCTTAAACTCAGAGGTAAAAAGCCAATAAACTCACCATGCTGGCTAATGCATGTTGGTGAGCAGCCCATCCATGTTCGTATACTATATAAATAATCACATATTAATAACAGTTGCAACGACAAGAACGTATGGAGTGGACATTAGGAATTTGCACTGCTTGGTTCCTTTAAGGCCTCCAAGATAAAACAAAGGGTCTCCTCTCAGTTAATAGCAAACTCCTTTCTGCATATATATATATATATATATATATATATATATATATATATATATATATATATATATATATAAAATGGGGGATAGCATGTTAAAATTTATTGTACACAACACTACACAGAATCATTTCAATCATTTTTATTCATCTGTTCACATAAACATCTTCACTATAGAATATAAGTGTCACTTTAAAGCAACTATATCAATCTTAAACTGATAATTTTTTAATTACAACTACTGATGTATAAAACAGATTTTGAAGTTTTTCTAATGCAATATTTGCATGTACTTTTATTTTATAAATAAATGGAAATATTTAATACTATTTTCGCCGCTATCTTCTACTTGAATGTTACCATTATAGTTATTACAATTATTTTAATTGTTTAACTAGGCAATCTGTCAATCATGATGATCTACCTAGATTTTTGTAGAAGGTAGGGAATTTTTAATAAATCTATTTAACAATAAAAGTAAGTCTTAACCTCAAACTGAATTCTAATACTTGCACTAATGAATGTAAAATTATAACTGCATATATAGATAGATAGATAGATAGATAGATAGATAGATAGATAGATAGATAGATAGATAGATAGATAGATAGATAGATAGATAGATAGATAGATAGATAGATAGATAGATAGATAGATAGATAGATAGATAGATAGATAGATAGATAGATAGATAGATAGATAGATAGATAGATAGATAGATAGATAGATAGATAGATAGATAGATAGATAGATAGATAGATAGATAGATAGATAGATAGATAGATAGATAGATAGATAGATAGATAGATAGATAGATAGATAGATAGATAGATAGATAGATAGATAGATAGACAGACAAATAGATAGACAAACGGATAAATAGATAGATAGATAAATTATATTGATAGAGATTATATTATTAGTTAGATAGATAGATAGGATGTATAGTGAAATAGATAGCAACATGTGTTAATAGGTTAAAAAGGCAGCAGTTCGATGAATTGTTAGGAATACAACCAAGCAAACAAATTGTCAGCATGGAAGAATGAAGAGATTGATGTATGGATGGATTAATAGATAAATCAAAGCCTTTTGATTTTTGATATCTATCTCAAATATTAGTCAATACATAAGAATCCAATTATTATTATGTACAGAATAGAAAAAGAGTTTGAACTGTGAAAAATTCAAAATCACCATCCAAATTGAGGATCCATGTGAAAATTGTTTTTTGAATCACATTTTTTCTGAAGAGAGAAGCTCCAGTGACCTTTGCTCTACATGTAGTTAGCTATATGAACACATTTTTTCCATATCACACATAACACACACAACGGTTGAAGCCATAGAAAATATGTAAACGATGAATAAATAATAAATACGGCTGGAGTAACATGTTTAATAATCTGCTAAGTCAGCTTTTATAGGAGTGTTTGTATCAAAGCATAACTGAGAGATAATTGGCAGAAGTAACAGTGTTTCTGATGATAAAAAGTTGAATTAGCCCAGATTAGGAGATTTGAATAATTGCCGCCTGTGTTTCGGAATTGAACACCAATGTTTGTTAAGGCAAACACTATTGGCGAGAATTCGAAAGTTACTGGCATTTTTTTATCGTTAAATAATGAAATAAATTTGGGTAATTTCCGACAATAAATTTATTTTTAATTAGGATATTAAATAAATAAATAAATAAAAATGCGTTATTTAACAGAAAAAAAAAAAAATTGAATAAAAAAATATAGAAAAATTTTCTTTTATTGAACAAAAAAAATGAACTTTTTTTTTAAGAAAATAAAAATGATTTTGTAAAAAAAATAGTTCTTCAATGTTATGGAAAAATAGCACTCTATTCTATTCACAAGAATTTTTATCGAAATAAGATTTAAAAAGCATAAACTATCTAATGTATTTGGTGATAAGAGAGATCTTATCTTTGAAACAAACTATCCCGTACTTGAAAAAAGTTCTTTCCAATTCAACACTGGTCTCTTTCATAGTATTTAAACTTTGTTACAGTTTTTCTAGATGCTCAGATCATTCTCCAGTAACCTCAAAAAACTGTGGGAGATAATGCGTTTAGATTTAGCTTTTTTTTGGAAATGTTCAAATCAAAATATGACTTCTTATTAGTAATACAATAGTTACATATGTATGCACTACACAGAGTCGAGCATCAAATTTTAAAGAGTTTAATTCGGCGATTTAGCAAAACAAATACATATTTGAAAATAATGGAGAGGAAAAGATTAGGATTTATATCTTGAGAATATTTTAACAAAGTTCAATTTTGAGTATAATCCTAGACTATCATAATCTACATAAATACTAAATAGATAGGTTTAGAACGAGGATGAAATAAAATTCAATTGCTTTTCACAAACTTAAAATGACTTTAATTTTTTTTTTTTAAATTAAAATGTTTGAAAAAAAATTATAATTATGGCAGACTTAACTAAAGTAAAATTTTGTTTTTAAAGCCGGTAATCTCAGTAATAGTTATTTAGGTAACGTTACCATTATTTTTAGAAATCGGTTAGTACCGGTAAAAAAATATCGAATTTTAAACCCTATTATTGCTTCGTATGTTTATTATATGTGTAGAATTAATTATATGTTAACTCTCTTTTATTTTATGTTGATTACTTTCGAGGCAAACAATCTTGGTAAAACAGATTCAAAAGCGTGACCGGCGATTTTTTCGTGTTCTACAAACACTGAATGATATGGCAAATTTGTTTTAGCTCTATTATATAGATAAGTATGTAAAGATATCCTGGATTTTAAGTTGGCACAAGTTCCCCCGAAGTATTTGCTATTGCAGAAGAGGCAGGCTATGGAAATAAAATAGTTGACCTTTGTCATCACAGTTAAGCTTGTCCTTAGAATTATTGATGAGAGTGTTGAGAGAAGGAAGACATCGAAAACCGATATTAAGTTCTTTAGAAAGGATGGTGGTTAATTTTATATGGTTGTCAGTGATAAAAGCCATATTGAGACAGGGTTACAGATCAAGGGGTTTGACATGTCTATTATAAAATGCCATAATTTGATTGTCAAGCATAGAGAGAAAATAACCTGCTTGAATTAGGTCTCTCTTATAAGCTTCCAGATTGTCTTTGCCACCAGGCATAAAGTTGCACCATTTAAAGTTTCTAAACAAGAAAGCTTTGAAAGTGTTTTCAGGGATCAAATGGACCTGTAAGGATGGATCAATAACAATGTTTAATTACTTTGAATTAAAATTGACCAGACAAACTCACTGCACCAACAATTGTGACATCTAGAAAACTTAACTTGAAATGCTGAAAAATAAATAGTCCATCTGTGGAGTATCATATGAATGTAAGAGAATGTATATTTGTGGGTTCAGTCTACCTATTGAACAGTGATTAAAAGAGCATAAGCTGATGATTAGAAAAGAGAAAACACATATCTAAAGTAGCAGACTATGTATGAACCAATGAACATATGTTTTATTGGGAAAATACATAAATATTTCATAGAGGGGGGGGATACAAAGAAAAATTCAAAGAAGCTGCTCACATGCCAATAACAAATAACCCCATAAGTTAACTCAATTTGATAATACAGATCTGTAATCCAGTATTTAATCTTGCTATTAGAAAAAAAGTAGAGATCAGGCGGTCTATCAAAAATAAGTATATACAATTTTTACAGATCACTGCCTTTGACAGAATAACTCAAAATTTAATATTCATGAACCCAAAGATCCAGGTTAAATTTCCAGGTAGTACCATCATTCTGAGAAAGAGAGGAGAATACTATTACTCACAGTGTTATGTTATATACTAACATGTGCTATTATTAACAGTTGAATGTATTTGTAAAGTTTAAATAAAGTTTAAATTTTTTCTAAAGACATTCAATATTAAATACTAGATGATAAAAATAAACCAACATATAATAAATACTGACATTTTTTTTGCTTGAACAACTAATGTATTACTCAAAATATTATTAATATTTTTTAAAATAAATAATGATATTTGGTGATGCAATTGTATATATATTGGTTAAAAATAATTTTGGGAATAAAAAAAAATCAACAAACAAATAATAAATAAGTAAGTAAATGGTAATACTTAAACAACATGTATAGCATTTTTAACTGCTGAAGATATTCTTAATCAGATGCCTTCCATATTCTCCTCCTCAACATCTGTCTAACGATAACATCTGCCTCTGACCAGCTACATATTAACAGAGCCACAGATTTAGGTTGAATAAGGCACAAAGGTGTTTCATCACTGAGGAAAACATATCACCATAATAAGTAATAAAATTTATATATAAATGAAAATATTTAGAATTCTGAATCACTATATTGTTAGAAATATTTTCTCTGATTAGAAAATTATTTTATTTAAATATGAGAGGATTGCATTTTACTTAGTCTTGAGATAGTAGCTTGAAATGTACTACAATATACATTGTATATTCTATCACTGTGCTAAACTAAGAAAATTTATTCCATGATACTATGATACTTAACAAAATTTATATCGAAATGAAAAAAAAAAAGATTTTCAGTTCGATTTTATTTAAACATCCAATTTTATATAAAACATGATACATTACTATTGATAATTTACTATAAAAAAGTTATTTAAAAATATTGTTTCATAATAATTACAGTAATTCAGCAGATCATTGGGTAACAGTCAATAATTACTTTTATCAGTCATATTTTATGACTATAAGTATCCTGTTTTCATTATACCACAGCAGTAAAATGTGACTTCAAAAATGTAAGATGACCTTTTTTTTGAATTTGCTTTTTTAATACCAATATTATCTTTTTTTAACACTAATATTATATTTTTTTAATACTGATAATATCATTTTTATAAATGTTTTCCTAATATCTTTTTTCTGAAATTGGATTGTCATGAATTTATCTCATTAAAAATTTGTAATTGATTCATAACATTATCCAAATATATTCAAAAATTATTGATTTCGATTATGGCCCTGTTGCTCACTTTAGTTACATGATGACTCAAATTCAAGAAAAAGAATTTGTAAAAAAAAACAGATTATTTTTAAAGAAGTTATTGTGCTTTAAAATATTTATTTTTCAACAAACTTGATTATATCTGTATTTTAATGTCACTCTGTTGAATGAAACAATCATATAATATTATTTGAAAGCTCTTTTAAATGGTTGATCTATTGGGAAAGTTACAAAAACAATTGTTATCTAATGAAACAAATCAAGTATTTGATTTTTTTAATAATTATCCAACATAATCTAACATTAAACAAAGTTAATATGCAAGTTAATGGCTTCTAAAAAATTTATTGAATAAACAATATAAGTATAAAAAAAATTAAATATTGAACTGTATGATATGTAGATAATAAACTATAGTATAAAAACATGAAAATTTAATAATGGTATGAATATTCTATAATTGAAGGAATATAATTGTTAATAAAAAATATAAGCAGGTTATGCATGAGAAATTTTGATTTAAATTAAAAGTAACTAAATAATGTGTTTTAAAACAAACAATAACTATTTTTAACTAACTAATTGACATACTGGTTAAAGGTGACCTATTTATTAATAAAGAAATCTAAAAATTATATCAGCCTTTTTATAACAAATGTTCTCCAGAAATAAAAATGGGGACAAGTCACTCCAATATTTTTACATTACTATAATTAAAATCAAAACGATATATACAAGAATTATTATGGTCATAAAAAATGGAAGCTGATAAATTATCATTATTTTTATAATTTTTTTTTGTATTTTGAATCCTTTTTAATAATAACAAATGCTCTTTTGTTATTTTTTCATATATATATATCAAGGTATTTAAAAAAAATAAAGAAATTTGTTGATCTTGATTGATTTTTCTTTTGCTTGATAGATAGATAATGGAAGATCTTGGAAATATGGATTTAAATTGATCACTATGGCAACCTAAAGCTTTTAAATAGAATTTTTTACTGTTGATTCTAGCTTTAAAATAATAAATTCGCTATAATCAAACTCAGGAAAAACATATAGGTAAATAAATAAATTTTGAAAACAATTCAGTACAATATAAGTTTACTTAAATAGGATCGATATTATTTTATATATTTTATTTTTCTGTCAATGCAGTCACCATAGTAACATTATTACATATAATTCAATGTTTTATGTCATATATATCTGTTTAGAAATGAATTAAAAATTATTATTGTTATATAAAAAAAATATCTATGTAAATTATTTGTGTTTATAAAGTGAATAAAAGTTGTAATATCAATTTTGTATTTTGGTTTACAAATAATAGGAAAAATCTAATCGAATTTGGATTTCATTGCCATGTATCTTTTTCTCCAAACTTACATTACAAACCAAGCAAAAACTGCTGTAAAAATTTTGTTTGGTTTGAGTTTATTTGAGTAGTATTCAGTGGTTGTTATGATACCAGAACATCAGAAAGAGAACATATAAAAAGCCACAAAAGACTAGAAGTGTAGACTATCATCTTTTGGTGATTGCCACGAACAGATGTATTTTCTATGTTCTTATAAATAAAAGTTTTTCAATATATTTTTTTAAACTGTTAAACCATAAAACATGAAAAAATAAACTTCAATTATCTGCCCATTCAATCATTTGAAGAGCAGTTGCGAAGGATTTTCAAGGGAAAGGCAACAAAGTGTAAAAAAATGTAAAAAAAAAAAAAAAAAAAGGAAACCTATGAAAAAAAAAATGCTTTATATAAAAATCGGCTATTTTAGTTTTAAAAAACAAAGATATTTCTGGTTTAAAGTTTGGCGTATAACCACCGTTGGATTTGGATAAATATCGTGTCACAAGCTAAGAAACATTCAGGATCAATTGGATTAATTTGCATCATAAAAAGGCTAATTAAATTGTACTCTCCTCTTTGGAAAGAAAAAGGACTGTTAGTGAAGGATTATAAAGTTCGACTTATCTTTTCTGAGAAATAAATTTCTATTTGCGTCATCGTAGAAACTGAGGATAAGTAAATTGCAATGGACAAATAAATAGTGAAAACGGACAGACTATTATATATGGTATGATTTTTTTTATATAAAAATGTGTGCTTATTAATTTTTTTTACATGTATTTAAAAAGGATGATTTGTATTTTATTTAAATTATCTTTAAGAGTAATATAATTTATTAAATGAAAATGATTGGAGAGATTCAAATATATCATATTATTTCATATTCATTTATGGGTTATTATTTTTATAAACAAATAGACTTCAATCTCATCCTATTTCATATCTTTGGTATCTGTTATATATAAATTTTTCAGTAAAATATTTAAAAGTCTCTCCATTCATTCATTCATTCATTCATTTTTTTTATGTCATTATTGTTTTCGCAGCACATTTTAGAGATACACATAGTAATTTTATCATTTTTATTTATTCAATCAATCTGAAATATAAATTAATTTCCAATGTATTTTGTTATTAATTTTGCCAACTTTCTTTTATATAATCAAATAAATTGAGTGATTCAAATGACAAGTCTCCCTTAATTTTTATTATTATTTGGATTGCATAAGATGACGTAGCTATTTAAATGACAAGGTTTAAACTCAGCTTGGTAAGTGAGCTAGAATATAAGATATGGTATGTTTTGCATATTAGCATTTTATTTTATTCCCATATGAATTTTATATTTATATTTGCATTCGAATATTATATATATTATCATTTATCTTAGTTAATATTACAAAGTCAATCATTTCTATGTTTGTCTGATTCCGTCAGAAAAATCTAAATAGATCGTACTTTATCGTTGGTTCAGAATAACTCGTCTTAGATATTTTTTCTTTAAATTCTCTAAAATAAAGAGTACAAATTTCATTGACCGGTTTAATTGAATATTGTTTTGATTTGTATAAATATCAATTATAATCATATATTTTAATTATTGCCAACCAATTTTATATTCAATTGTTTAAAGATTCAAATAAATAATATTAATACTCATAGGTAAATAAACATCCAATAGAAACTTAATATATCTTTTATATAATATGATTGGACATTATAAAGATAGAAAATGAGCTAATAGAGTGTTGATAATAAATTCTAGTGAAGTATTCTATTTTAACACATAAACGAAGCAATAATTAAGCAGTGCTTTATTGGAAGATATGAATAAATTATTTGTACATTACTTTATAGGGATTAATTTGTTTGACTTTTAAAGGAGTGCATAGGTTTTCAAAGTGTTTATAAAATGATATAAAAACTAGTTGATTTCAATAGAAAATTATTAATTAAATATTGGAGTAGAATAATTGTGTATCGCTTATTGAAACGAATGTTTATACTTTCTATTTAGCGTTTATTAAACTAGATATATATTTGAGTCAAGTATTATTTTGTTTTGATATTTAAATAGTGTCTATATTTAAAATGTTGTAAAATACAATTATAGGTATTTAGAAGCTTATCAGTTAAGATAAAATGCAGCATCTTTAAATAATAAAGTAGATTTAAATTACTACAATAATAATAGGCTAATAAAATATATATTGAAATCTGTTTTAGTTATTGATTGGATTTGATTTTCATTATATTGATAACCAAGTAGTTAACCTAATCATATATTATTGTCTAGGGCAATAGTAGACGGTTTCACTGCTCATTGCAGTTTATGTTGTAATTGTGATGGATTTGTTGATGTCTGGAGCAGATAATCTCATTATTCTTTCGTTTCACATATAGCTTAAACAAATTAGATTTTAAGGAAGATTATTTGTGCTTTGTGATGGTTTATTACATAATGGCTACCCGATTGAGCTAGACTAAATTAATTTAAATTAGATTTTAGATTTTTCATCAGATCAGTTTAATCATTCTACCCATCACCCAGCATTGATCAAATTCCATCAGTTACAAAATGGCACCAATGTTTTGTGCCTTCTTTTTTCAATTTAAATGGAATACAGCAATCATCAATTCAATCAGTTACAATATATATATATATATATATATATATATATATCAGGTTTTCTATTAATAATCAATTTACCTAAGGATATATCAGGTTTTTTATATATTTAACTTACTGCATAAATTTATAATCAATTTCAAATATGTATATTAATTCTTTTGTATATATAATTAATTGTTTGCATTAAATTTACGTTAAATTATTCATCTTGTTGTTGAGTCATTGTGTTTTGTGTATATGTCTTATTCTATTTTGTGTAAGATTTATATTCATTTGTTTTGATTTCCCCAGTCAAGCATACAACAACAATAACAAAAAATTCGAAACAGAGAAAGAAATTGAAGAAAGTTGTGATTATGAGAATAAAAAACTCTGAAACTTCGGATTTTACATTAAATTTTAATGTTAATCATTCAGGTACATGGCTCAAAATTGTGAACATAAAAATTAGTTGAAAATTCTTTTAGACATGTAATTAATAAAAATTATTCTAAAGACAATTGTGGTTACAAGTTTTCAGAATCAACTCATTATTTATCAAGTGGAGAGAAATTTGTAAAAATTATAAAAAAATAAAAAGGTAAAAGTTTAAATAATATAAATAATTATAACTTTTTAATGTTCACTGTTTTGGTATTTTTTATTAACTAAAATTTTATAGCATCATTTTGTTTTATTTACAAATTTAATTTCATGAGATTAGGGAAGGGAGCTGAAATTTAATTTAACTTTCACAAAGACACACTTCTTACCCACACATCAATACTGTGTATAAATATTTTTTATACTAATTGGAACTGAAACAATCAGTAACAAATGTTTACTAAAAACTATCAATCATAGAATTAGAAACATTTTGATATATAGTTCTCTGTAAGAAAAAGGATAGTACTTTAGATATAGTCTTATTTTTTATTTTATATACGTTTGTTTCTGAGGAGAAAAAAGAAAATAATGTTAATATGCAAACAAAATGTCAATTATTATCTATATATTAATACTTAAATATGAAAGTTTTTTTTATATGTCAAAGCATTGACTGGGAAACGAACCCGGGCCGGCTGCTTGGAAGGCAGCTATGCTAACCGCTAGACCACCATTACTTGATTTTTGTACCTCTACAAATATTGATCTAGATGAACCTTGAATTATTATTATTATTTTTTTTGGTATATAATTTATAGGCTGTAAATTTTTGCTTTACGGTACTTACTTGTTTAAAAACATTGATGATTTGCAATATAAGAGTGCATGGAAAATCAATTGACATGAGATGTAATCAAAAAGAGAGCAGTACTGATTAAAAGAATGAAGACATTTGAAGCTTTTCTTTTTAGGATTTTTATTTAAACCAAATTTTAAAAAGCAAGTAAATGAAATTTAATTAAAACAATTACTATCTTTAAAAAAATAGAATCAGTCTGATAATTTAAAGTATTTTCTTACTCATATTGTCTGTTCTTGTCTTTTAAATAAATCTTGTATTAAGATTTGTAGAGGTCCTTACTATCATTTTTCAGGTGCATAGTCTTAAGCTTATAGCCTTAATATATGCTACAAATATAATTCATGTTTTCAATTGACATTTTTCAGAGCTGACCAAACAATCACCCAATCTGGATTTTCACCAACTTTCTTAATTCAAAAATAAATATATCATAGAATCAGAGCAATTATATTGTACAGATGATAATGTCAATTCTTACAAATTTATTTTATGGAAAAACTAGATATAACTGTGGCTTTCATGTTAGTAGAATAAAAACATGTTTAATGTTAAGAGTTTAGACTTCTTTCTGCTGGATTGTAATATATCATGCAAATATTGTTTAAATATATTTTAAGGTTCAACTACAATACATATTTTTTTTTATTTTATTAATGTGAGAGATGGAAGTAAAAGTTGTTTATGACTTTATAACTCAACAAATATTGCACCAATATTAAAGAATCTTGCATGATTTTCTTTCTTTTTATATATAGAATTTTACTAGCATATAAATTTTTGCTTTGTTTAAAATATTTGTAACTTGCGTTATAAAAATATGTGGAAAATCTCTATTGTAATTGATATTAACGATGGCATAAAAAAAATCAAAAGGAGAGCAGTGCTGATGAAAAGATTAGAGAGTTGAACAATTTTGGTAAAGCAAGGTAAAAATTGATTTTGTAAATATATTTTTAATTAATTAAATTCCATTTGTACTACATATTTAATGATAGTTTAGATCAGCTATAACAATGAATTTGGTAAACTTTTAAAATTTTAGATTAAATATATATTTAAGACATTTTAGAAATAAAATTTAAAATGGCATGGGGATACCAAGAAAAATACTACTGAATATGATAAACTTTTATTAGGAAATTGATAAAATTTTAGGAATGTCAATTTAAATATATTTAACATGTGAAAAAGTAAATTTTAAAATTCCACAGCTACAGAAAGATAAGTAATTTCCTTTTAAGTGTATTCTCACATGATAAAATAAGATGTTGTGGCCTATGTATTGAAATGTATACTAGAGAAATGGAGAGAACTTAGTATTTGATAATCCAGATAAAATTTTATTGCATAAATATTATTTTAAATTTCATTTGGACCATGTATTTAATTTTTCACTTTCATATATTACAATGACAAAAGTTTATAGACATTTTAAATATTATTATTATTTGAAAAATAAAAAATAATTTATTTTAAAATTATTCTTTATTGTATTTAATAAAAGTTATGTTTTTGTGATATTGCTGTCGATAATTATTTCACGAATACATAATGTAAATATATTTTAAATATAAGACATTCTACATAATGCAATGGGACAGAGAAATGGAGAAAATTAGCAAGTAAAAGTTTTATTTGATATTCAATACATCAAAAATTGGAGTACATAAATATATTTTTAACCATCAAACTTTTTACTAATGTGAGGAGACAGCTAGACTTTAAAAAGTAGAATACATAAATATATTTTAATCATCAGATCTTTTAATGACATGAGATGACACCTAGAAAAATGGAAATAATTAGTGAGGAACATTTTTATTTGCTATTCAATTCACCAAAAAATGGAAAAAAAATAGAAATTAGATAATAAAACATTAAATAATGTCTAATATTCAGAATATATATATATATAATAAACATTTTAATTATTAACTGCATTATATTCTTTTATGCTCTTATTTTAATTATTATTTTACTAATGTGAGAAAATCCAATATAGTTAATAAATAAAATATATTTTTTAGAATATTTACATAAAATAATAATAAATAAGTTATATAAACATGCTACACTTAATTCTAACCTATAACATTGTTATAAAAATGTATTACAATAGTTATTTTTGTCTGCTGTTGATAACTCTTATTATTATTTTATTTAAATATTATTTAAATATATTTTCTACATTCATTCAATATAATAACACAACAAAGCCCTGAGTACACCTAGTATGCAATAAATAAAACTAGTATTAAAATTTAACATTTAAATTATTTTCATTCTATTCTAGCATCATCTATTTTAAACTTGAATAATCAATAACACTAAAAAAGTATAGTGTTATAATATAATCATTCCCAGACATTTTTAGGCGTATTAAAAAAAACTATCATTAAATGTTTATTAATTAGTCAAAATTACAGAAAATGTAACTAGAATAGGGATTAAAACAACTGCTCTTAAAAACGTATGAATATGACTATGAGAAAGTTATGAGATATTGACTGACGTTAATATCTTAATAGTAATTATCATAGTGTATAAAATAAAGGGTCTCTATTTTTTTCATTCATCTTATAATAGCAATTAAATAAAATTCAATAGATTTTCTTTATTTTTAGCACAATTTTAGGAAGATTTCAGATTAATCAAGTTTTTCTTTTTGTTAGCATAAGCAAAGCCAACAGTGTTTTGAAATAAAGTGTATTAATTTAAATAAATAAAAAAATCAAATTACAAGTAAGCTATATTTGTTTATTTTAAAAACTTATAAAAATAAAAAGGTAAACTTAAATTATCTTGAGAATTGGAAAGATAAATGACGCTTCCCTTCAAACAACTATACTAAATAACTGTTGAAATATAAAAAAAAATTATTGCAAAATTACATTTTTAAGAAAAATGATTTTTAATTTCAATCTAAACATATATAAGACCAAAATAATTTCATGTTCCACATGATAGGAAAACGTCTGAATGTGCATTGTAAATACACCATATATTTGTATTCCAAAAAAAAAAAAATTAAAAAATAGATGAGTTCAAATTATCTGGAAGGAAATGATAAAAATAAGGAATTAATTTTGGTTGATCATGTAAAGATAAAGCTTTTATTGATTCATTTATGCAACTATATTTATACTATTTGAATGATTAAAAGTTTTCTTTTAATAAAAATGACAATTTACAGCACTGATATTTAATTATAACTTTAAATAACTACTCTACATCTACAAAATACAAAATCTATCAGACCTATAATTTAGGAGCTAAAAAAAAAAAAATCAATATTTTTTTAAAAACTTCCCTTACAATATAACAAGGAAAGTTTAATATATTAAAAATTTGGATTATAATGATAATATTTTTAATCCAGGCTTTGATTGAACTAATCAAATTATCATATATAATTGGAAGAAAATGGGGAAAGCTTTGATTTTCTTCTATAAAATAATGTACACAAATCTTCATTTGACCAACAATATTTAACAGAGATAATATATAATAAATAACTTCTAATATAAGTTATATGTAAAGATGAGCTATAATTAAATAGGAATCAACTTGCTGTCCCAAACAATATTCTGACAAGTATTTGAGAACAATTTGAAAATGTTTTCTTTCTGGAGTTGTTGGGAAACACAATAAAAACATTTTTCGTTAATAAACCTCTGTATATATGTTACTTTGTAATTCAAAAATTAATAGATAAATAACAATTCAAATAAGGCTTTAGTCTATTTAACTTTGTCACTTTCAATGCCAAGATGCACATTTACATTAACAATGTTTATTAAATTTGAATTGTAATCATATACTTGCAGAAATCATGTAACATTTTTTTAAATATATTTTTTATAAAGTTGATCATGTAATTAAAAATCTGATTTCACATTTATTTAGTGCTTACTCATTACTTTACATTATAGCTTCTAGAATTGAAAAAATATTGTTACAGTTTAATTATGTAAAAACTGGAATGGTCAGTGGTGTTTTTAGAATATCTTTTTATCAATGTTTGATGTCTTTATCAACTATGTCAATGTATATAACATTCTAAATGAAGTCTAATTTAACATCTCATATTTAATAATACAATACAAATTTTTATGAAAATTTTTGCATCACATATTTATTAATTGAATTTTCTTTTATTATTTTGGGTATCATGATATGAGTCTTAAAATGGCAATTTAAGCTATTTATTTTAAGTCTTTTATTATTAAGTTTTTCTCTCCAATATTTTGATTAGGTCTTCTTCAAATATAAATAATAATATAGTATTTTAATAGGTTTATATCATATAGTAATATAAAATTGTATGTTATGACAAAATTAAAGTACTATATTACCATTTATAATTCTCAAAGAAATTTTTACTTAGTCAACAGTTTTGGAGCAACCATAATAGAAAGGTAAAGTGATAAGATAGGCTCTGCAATAATATATCTGCAATAATAATATTATGAAGTAATAATCTCTGAATGTTCATACCATAAGAATAATTTACATGCTAGACTTTTTAAAATCTGAATGTTGAATTAATATCCATATAAGAGTATATTATTTGCAATTTTATTAAAATGATTCTGGATAGTTTGACTTGTAAATTATTGTTATGGTATGGCATTTGAAATACAATACTTCTTAAATATTTCTATGTATTATTTGTGCAACATAATTAATGGTCATTGTTTATAAATTTATCAAAATTATTGGAATATTTTA
>JAQFVV010001780.1:0-47192 GCA_028023455.1 Epiperipatus broadwayi | reverse complement strand
TAAAATATAATAATGCAAACATACATTTATGCTGATTACTCTCAATACTCTCAGTCATGAAGTACAATCACTGTACTCACCTTCTATTAACTAATTATGAAGACTTTAAAATAAAGTTACATGTATGGTCAATACATGTGATTTTTACTTTTGCACCATCCAAATAATTTTATAGAGAACAATTTGGATGTTTACACAAAAAACGCCAATCGTCTGAAATCTGGGCAAGGCCGCTTGGGGCATTGATGCTATACAAAAATCAATCAAATATAATATTACCGGGCCGTCACAACTTTTTTTTTATACAACATGTTTGTTTGTTTTTTTTTGTTTATACAATTTTTTTATTTCATTTACAACATAATTTTTTTTTTATTAAAAAAAAAATTATATTCATTTTCGTTGTTTTTTTTTTTTTTTTTTAAACCTGATATTTTTATTTATCCAACAAATTTTGGTAATTTAATTTTTTGAATTTTAATTAAAACTTTGGACTGCTTCACAAAGAAAATGTTGTTTTAACCACACCAAAAAAATATAATGGTATAATTATTTGGGACTTAATTCGACTTTGTTCTACCTTTTTTTTTTGCTTGACTAAATTGGTTTTCTTTTTCTTATTAAATCAAAACTAATTTTTGTGTTGTTGGGGGTTCAAAAATTGATTTGAAAACCCCACCCCCACCTTTGGATCAATAATTGTAACATAAAGTCAATAATTTTACTTTTTTTAAAACAACTTGTTTTCACTTTGATTTATATTATGCTTGAATTAGCCTCTTCTTTTTAGTTATTACAATAAACAGCTTTTTGGGGAGATTTTGTACTGTTATTATTAACAAAAAGTCAACAAAAATTGTAAATTAGTTTAACAGCCCACTGAAAAAAGATAATGAACTTTGAGGCTTAGTGTTCTTCTGAAGGTTTGTGATGATGGTGTTATAGCTGTATTTTTATATTGGACTATTTTTATCATCTAATATGTGTGTTGAATGTCTTTAGAAAAGTTTAATTTTAGATAAGTATTCCAAATGCATTCAACTGTTAGTAATATCACAGCAAACAAATGTTAGTAATGTAACAGTCAGAAAACATGTGACTCATAAACATAATGCAGAATTCGACCACCATAAAGAACAGCAGCACCATCGAGTAGCGAAGACACCCGTGGTACTGAGTTCGAACATAGTTTATCAGTTCCACAACACAATCCACAAAACAACGCATCTGATGCGACATTAGTAAATATTTCCTTAGGCACGGTGGTCAGGGATATGCAAGAGATTCATGATTTTATTCTCGAGTTAGCCAATAATCAAACTAATATTAATTAAACATTCATATTTACGTAATCGAGGAAATATTATATAGAATGGGTATCGAATAAATGAAACATAACTGCAGACATATAGTTTAAAATTATTTATTAATACATTTTAATAAAATCATTTACTAATAATATTTTAGGGATTCAAAGCTTCAGTAGCAGGATTTGTGACATGATTATATTTTAGAGAATACCTTTATTTATTTAGACATTATTTTATATTGAGGACTTCAGTAGCGGTATTTCCGATACTGTAATGTTTACAAAAGAAATACATTTATTTGTTTAGACATTATTTTATCTTGAGGACTCAGTAGCGGTATTTCCGATACTGTAATGTTTACAAAAGGAATTCACTTATTTGAAGGCATAATCTAGCTACCTAAAATTCTCAAGTAAGTATTTCTAATGCATGCCTGGAGGGATTTATACCTTTGCAATGCAAGAGTCTAAAGTAAGATTTAAAAGTAGTGGCAGACATATATTTATTTAATTAAAATATTTATTTTATGACTAAGGGCAAACATTTATTTGAGAGTGAATTACGAAGATAATGCAAATGGGAGTGATATATAGAATAATAGAATTGAGTAAAAGAACACATTGATACACGCTTTGAAAGCGTCCCTAGGAGATGGCAGTGTCTAAAACTGCAAGCCTTGTGAATAGGTTTACTCGAAAGTCGGGCTGAGTCTGCCTTGACATGACGAAGTAAGGTGTCACATAAACATAACAGGACAAAAGCGGTCAGTGTGCTGTTACATTTGGCACCATGACGTTATTCCGTCCCCTCCTATCTGAGCTTTAGTGTACCCACTTGTGAGGCGGCTGGGATTAATTTCAACCTGAAGAATCCAGAGGAAACCTCACGGCAGAATGATTCCTCCTGCCATCAAACATAACACATATACATACAGCGATGTGATGTTGAGATTGCAAATAGTTTCTGACTATTTTATTATCAGCATTTATAAAAGCATTAAAAAGACAGTTCTCAAAATATACAATTTGAGTGAATTATTCAACCAAATTTCAGCCTGATACAAAACATCATCAACTGAGATTTAGTTGACTAATATGCCAGCCATTTATAAAGTTGTAGATACAAACACAATAAACAAGCATTGAAATGCGTGTGGTTCTCTGTGAAAGTGTCAATTCTTACCAAAGTAGCTCATTAATGTGAAGTCTGGCCGCCTCTATCTACTAATACAATCATTGAGTTTAAACTTTTCCGCATTTAGAGATATTATTAACGCATTAATTAAATAATAAATATGAATAAATCAAGTTTTTAGAAATATGTGCCGCAAGAAAAGATAGAGTTAGTTCGCTGGATATTATGATTTTTTTACATGAGTTAATTATTTAATTTTAGTTATACAATGAGTTTTTAGCCCCTCTAATTAGATAAATGGCGCTATGAAGAGGAAGCTTACCCTTTATATTCAAATTACTCTAGAGTTTGAACACGGACAAAAATTGTTTTATAATAATTTTTCAGTTCTATTAAATTTAAACTCATAAAGTTCAAGAGTAGCAATTACTATTTAATATTTAGTCTTGCATTTTACTTTCACAGCATTGCAGCTTTCCATTTATTATAGTTTGCTGAATCTTCATGATGAATTTATAAGCGGTTAATGGAAAGTTCAGCATCGATCGACTTGTCTCCGATGCAAAATAATCTAAATTATTTACTGAGTTAATACCTTTATGAAACAATTATTTATATCATTTTTTGAGACTCTAAGGATCGAAATAAAAGCTAAAAGTTTTAGTATTGAATGTCTCACTTCAAGTCATGATGTTGCCTCCACCATCTGAGTCTTTTTCACATTTTCATTAAAGTGTTTTAGGTTCTACAAAATCTTTACTGAGGATAATCAATGCATTTTGTTGGTTTGATTAAAAACTGCAGTTCTATTGTTTACATTTTAGGTTAATATTTATGTTTTGAGAATTTTTCTTTACGTTAATCTATTATCTAACATTTATATGTATTTTCATTTAAAAGGCAAAAATGGAGACATAAAGTTATTTTAACTTTGTTAATATTACACTAGTTTTTTTATAATTATTATTAAGTTAAATTCAAATATGGCAATAATCTCAGACTTTGCTAATGTCAAAATAATTATTAAATTTATACAAGAAATTGTATATAACTGAAAAAGAAATCTAAATTATATTATTTAATCCCTATTTATTACCTTTAATTTGAGATGAAATGTGTGTATGTTTATATGAATTCTATTATTGTGTTTTTGTATTTTTGTTACCACAATTAGATACCAAAAAGTTTAAATTTAGGCAAAGATTAGATCGGTCAGTGAGAAATGATAGAAAAGGTGAAACTTAAGATTGAGATACGAATCTTACTGTTTCATTTCCCCATACTTCCCGTGAACAATTAAGGAAGAACAAAGGAGGCAAGAAAGAGAAAAAAAAATTTTTACATTACATAATTTAAATACGAAAAAAATATTATTATTATTATTATTATTTTTTACAGATATATTGAAATATAGAAAGCAGAGATTACATGAAGCAACGAACAATTTATATACCCGGATCTAGAATTTATAGTTTAATTAAGATGGCCTAATTTGGCCATGTCTGGTTAAAATCATAGTAATAATTAGTTAAACTGAATGTATATATATATATATATAAATTCTTAGAATAGGATTAGTTAGTATAATATAAAAAAATTTTTTAAGAGTAATAGTAATTAAAACAATAATATATATAATAAAATTTCTATCTAAAACCCTATTTGACTAAAGTACAATCCATTCAACCAAGTTCATTATATCAAGTTCATTTTAATATTTTCATATACGTTTAATCCGTCCTAAGAGTCTAATATGTTTACAACCCCGGGTCGGGTGGATAATACCGATCTCTCATCATCGATGACTGCGGCCTTGGGTTTTCTAATCGTTGCCTTTTATCGGGTGGTTCTTTGGCCCAATGGTTCAAATCCATGGTAGTAAGAAATTCAACCATTTCTCCTATATCTTTTATTTGAATGCCTGTCATTAATGGTTGGATGGTTAGCGGCACGCTATGCTGGATCGTTCTAAATTTCCACTTCCCCATATTCCACCAGTTTTTGGCAGATCCCTGCAGATGGTAACTAGCTATAGCTATCTGCACATCTGGCCCTTTCTTATGAAATTTTAAGAACTTCTGTGAGCTCTCTAGGTAGGTTTGAGGTTTTTCCCTTATTTCCACTCTAAATATTTTAACGTGGACCATCTTTGTTAAGTGGCTTTGGTATCCACTGTCCATTTTCATGTTTTCTTCCATGACTTTTGGTCCTATTCTTTTGTCCCCGTCCATGCTTGTCTCCTTTTTACTGCTTTCACTCAACGGTTCTTGTGGGCCTTCATCTATTGGAATAAGGTCTATTTGCTCATCTACTATCATCGGTTTGTCAAGTATTTCTAATTCCCTTTCCTTTTCCATATCTTTAATTTCTTCTTCCTTTTTACTAACTGGGGATATTCCATAATGTTCTTTGATCATTTCAAGATATATCAACATATCCCTATCAATTTTCTGATGCTCCCTAACTCGTATCTCCTCCTCTTCCTGACTCATTTTTGGTTCTTCATATCTTCTTCTCGCTTCCTCACATATTTTTCTCCATTCTTCTTTACTCTGTCTAAATATTTCAAGTAACCTTAGACTGAAGTTCATTGATGCTATTCTGTCATTTTCTGCTTCCATTTTTCTTAATATTATTTATTTATTTTATACTACTAGCATTTGACTACTCCCCACCGGTATATTGGCCCTATAACACTCTTTCACTGCCCTCACCTACTCTACATTGCCCTATCTCTATATTGCTGCATTTAACATATTTAACATATATTATAGCGAACTACTGGTTACGCGTATAATAAGCTACTGCTGTCTATGATATATATATTTGTACTTTAACAAAATATTTACTATTAACATATATAACAAGCTTCCGCTGTCTATGGTATATATATAACGGTGTTTTAATAAATTTATTCAATGCTACCTGCTTTCTCACTTAGCAACTGATTACTTTTTTGTCACATATATATATATATATATATATATATATATATATATATATATATATATATATATATATATATATATATATATATATAATATTTCATTAGATCCGAGTATTTTCGTTCCTTCTTAAATTACACACACATCCCTGCTTTCCTTAAATTTGTTATTATGCCTGCTGTCCTTTCATTTACTCGACCCACATTATTTCACTCGATTTATTTTTTTTTTACATTATTTTTATGAAAACAAAATCGTATATATATATAGAATAATTAGCCAACTCGAGTAACGAACGCTAAAAGAAATTTATATGCGTTATATTTTGCTCAGGGTATATATGGGTTTTTTGTATCGAAAGCTCCACGTTGGAAAGTGCCAAACGCTAAAAAAAAAATTAAACTATGTAACAGTCAGAAAATGTGTGACTCGTAAACATAATGCAGAATTCGACCACTATACAGAACAGCAGCACCATAGAGTAGCGAAGCCACCCATGGTACTGAGTTCAAACATAGTTTATCAGTTCCACATCCCAATCCACGAAACAACGTATCTGATGTGACATTAGTAAATATTTCCTTAGGCATGGTGGTCAGGGATATGCAAGAGATTCATGATTTTATTCTCGAGTTAGCCAATAATCAAACTAATATTAATTAAACATTCATATTTACATAATCAAGGAAATATTATATAGAATGGGTATAAAATAAATAAAAACGTAACTGCAGACATATAGTTTAAAATTATTTATTAATACATTTTAATAAAATCATTTATTAATAATATTTTAGGGATTCAAAGCTTCAATAGCGGGATTTGCATCATGATTATATTTTAAAGAATACCTTTATTTATTTAGACATTATTTTATATTGAGGACTTCAGTAGTGGTATTTCCGATACTGTAATGTTTACAAAAGGAATTTACTTATTTGGAAGAGTAATCTAGCTACCTAAAATTCTCGAGTAAATATTTCTAATGCATGCCTGGAGGGATTTATACCTTTGCAATGCAAGAGTCTAAAGTAAGATTTAAGAGTAGTGGCAGACATATATTTATTTAATTAAAATATTTATTTTATGACTAAGAGCAAACATTTATTTGAGAGTGAGTTATGAAGATAATGCAGAGGCGGAGTGATATATAGAATAATAGAATTGAGTAAAGGAACATGTGGTACGCTTTAGAAAGGCAATATGGAATGGCAGTATATTGAAACTGCAATGCCATGAATGAGTTTATAAGACTGTTGGGCTTGTCTCTGCCTCGGCCCGATGAAGTAAGGTGTCACATAAGCATAACCAGGGACAAGCGGTACATGTCACAATTTGCCGGCTGGCTGCATGACATTGTCAAATCCTACGGGAGCTCCCATTATGCCCACTTGTGTAGGACAACTGGGGTTAATTTCAACCCTGAAGAATCTGGAAATTTCACGGCGGAATGGGTCATCGCATCTCTAAAACATAACACATGTATACTGTATAAACGATTATGATTCGATTTAAATAAATTTCTGACTCGGCCCTACATTAAAAACATTTACTTAAAAACTCTGGCGACTCTCAAAGAAATGTAATTTTCGAGAATTATTCATTAGATTTAATAAATACAAAACATATATAAACTGGGAATTATTACAACTAATATGCCAGCCATTTGCGAAGTTGTATACCCCTGCATTACAATAAATGAAGCATTGAATGCATGTCAATTTATAAGAAAGTTAAATTAGTTATGAAAGCAAATATTAATGAAAATTTGACACACATTCATTGTTCCAAGTGATCATAGATTTAAACTTTGAACATTGAGACAATTATGAGCATGCAATAATTAAATAATAACTATAGATAAAATGTAGATTTGAGAAATACGCACCCAAGAAAGATAGAGTGAGGTAAGCTAGATTATTAGAGAAATTTACACATTAAATTAATTATTCAATTTTAGTTATACAAATGATAGTTTTTACATTTTATAATTTAGATAAGTAATATGAAGAATAGCTATAGCACATTATTAGAGTACTCTACAGTTTGAACATAGACAGGTACCTGTTTTATAAGAAGTTTTCTGATTCCATTAGTTTAGCAGCAAAAAGTTCACGAGTGGCAATTTTTTCTTGTATTTAGATATTTCATTTATTTTCACAGCAGCAGCAGCTTTCTCATTTATTTCAGGCAGCAGATCTTCATGGTGAATTTATGATGGGCAATGGAAAGTTCGGCATCCGATAGGCCATCTCCCGATAGAGAATAATCTAGGTGCTTTACTCGGTCATACCTTGGCAGGAACAAATTATTTTTATATATTTGGAGACTCTCAGTGATCGAGAGCAAAGCTAAAGTTTAAGTGAATGTCTCCACAAGTCTAAGATGGCCTCTTTTCTTATCTTGATCTCTCACATTTTTGTTAAGATATTTTTAGGTTCTACTTAATCTGCCCTGAGGATAATTGATGCATTTTGTTGGTTTTTAATTAAAGAAAGCTGCCATTCTATTGTTTACATTTACTAATTACATTTTGGGGAATTTTTCTTTAATTAATCTATTATCTATCACTGACAGATGCTTTTAAATTTCAAAGACAAAAAGGGAACATAAGATTATTTTAACTTTTAATTAAATATTACATCAGATTTTTTTAGAATTATTATTAAATGCAATTTAAACAAAGCAATAAATACGAACTTTATAATCCAAAATAAATGATTAAAATTATACAAAATTATATAACTAAAAGAAATCTAAATTATATTATTTTATCCCTATTTATTGCCTTTAGTTTGAGATCGGAATGTGTGCATGTTTATGCTGAATTCTACATATATTTATACATTTTTAATATTGTTATACACATAATTCAATACCAAAAAGTTTAAATTTGGGCGGGATAGACCGGTCAGTGAGAGATGACAGAAAAAGGTGAAACTTAAGATTCGAATATGAATCTTACTGTTTCAGTAATATCACAGCAAGCAGGTTAGTATATGCACAATGTTTCAAGAGGTATTTTTCTCCCCTCTCCTTTAGGTGTTGCTAGCCTGACCAGTGACAGTACTAGCATGGGATTTGAACCTGGGTTCTTAGATTCTTGATTATTGAAGTTTAAGGTAACACCCTAATCAACTGAGCCATCCTGCCAAAGGCAACAGTATGTTGTAATTTCATATACTTATTTATCTATGAGGTTCCTCCTGATTTTTCCACTTTTTCCTCTGAGCAAAGTTGATTAGTGGTTTCCATAAATTATGTATAGTCACACTAGGTTGGCTTATGATTTTTTTTTATCATTATCATGTTAACAGATTCTTTAAATTTTCTTATTTGTACCCTTTCTTTTTTCCCCAATATTTTTGTATTTTCCCAAAGGAACATATGTTCATTGGTCATATATGGTCTGCTACCTTAAACACACCTGTTTTTTTTCTTTTCTAGTCATCAGTTTATATTCTTGCAAGCACTTTTGAATGGGATTGTTCGAAACATTGTGCATATACTAACCTTTTTGCTGTGATATTACTAACAGTTAGTGCAAATACTAACCTGTTTGCTGTGATTTTACTAACATTTGTTTGCTGTGATATTACTAACATTTGGTGCATATACTAACCTGTTTGCTATGATATTACTAACAGTTGAATGCATTTGGAATATTTAACTAAAATTAAACTTTTCTAAAGACATTCAACACACATATTAGATGATGAAAATAGTCCAATATAAAAATACAACTCTGGGACTTGTTTCTAATTTTTTTTCTTTTTGGTTGACATAATTGTTTTTCTTAATATTAAATCAAAATTTACTTTTGTGTTTTTGGTGATTAAAAAATTGTTTTCAAACACCCACCCCCACACTCAGAAAAAGAATTGTAACAAAAAGACAAGAATTTACTTTACTTTTTTTTTAAACAACTTTTTCTCACTTTTGACTTTTATATATATTTTGTTTGAAGTACCTTTTTTTTTTGGCCTTCTACAATAATCTGCTTTTGGGAGTGGGGGATATTTCATAATTTGTTATTATTAACAAAAAGTCAACAAAAATAGTCATTTATTTTAACCCCACTGCAAAAAATATAATCCAAATACTTGTCAATTTCTAATGAAATGAAAAAAAAAAAAAGGACACAAAATTTGGACTTTTTAAAATTATTTATTATTTTATTGCTGTAATAAAATTGGACATTATGTGCATGAAAAAAAGGACACAATCTCACACACTCTCTGTACTCGGCAATTCTGAAGAAAAGTTTAAAATTTGCATGTTCTTCTCAGACCTTTTAGTGGTCTCGAATATTTTCCATGCTGAAACATGACTTAGCGTATGACCTTTGTCGAAGCCTGTTGAAACATACACTTTGCCAATTTTTCACATATTAACATTTTTTTCACATATTAACATTTTTTTAGGGAAGGGTAGACCATGTGACAATTATTAGTAATTTACAACATTATTTAAATAGAAATGACATTACTCTATTATGGAGATTTGAAAAGTTCTACCAATTTGAAATTCAAACACCCTCAAGTGATACGGTAATCAGCTATGAATAGAACAAATCGCGTAAATAGTTTCAAAGCACAAAACAGGCAGTACTATTTTTTGTGCAATGTCATGTAAAGTGGCCTAGGCATAAATGGGTTAATACAATATTAAATGTTGTATTAGCCATAAGGCTGGCTGTGGAAACAGCTTTTTATGTGTTTTGTACACTTTAACAAAGCCCCAAGTGGCCTTGCCCAGATTTCAGACGATTACCTCAAAACCTATACATATATTACAAATACTATTATCTTGACAAGTTTAGGATAAGGTGCTAGTGATTGTGATTGAAATTGTAAACCAGGAATAATATGTATGAACAAAGTCGTTCTATTGTAAAATAATGTCAGTAGGATAACTTAACAATCCCATAAAGCACAACTCTATAATCAAATCAATCATTCACAATGTTAACCCATTAACAATGGCTGTACTTATTTGAGGACACTGAATAAATAATTATGCTGGTGCAAGTAGCTAATTTTAGGACTTTTTTTAATTATGTTTTTTCTAAATAAAAAAATATAAATCAGTCACTTTTATTTGGTTAAATATCATTATTATTATTACTTTTATACTGGTTAGTGATGGATAGTTTTTATATTTGTGCAAGTGCATTTATAAAAAAAATAATATATTTCCAAATTCTGAAAAATTCTAAAAAAATAATTAATGGTAATTGACAGTGACATATCATTCTAACTGTAAGTATTTATATGATTTCATTATTTTTACAATTAGTGGCATTTGATTGTCATTAAATTGTACCGACCCCTAATGAAAATGTTAGACGTTACCATTATATAATTTGTTATATTTTTTTTCTTTTCCTGCAAAAGTGATGATGATCACATATTATACACCCAAAAACATTTTATAAAATAAAAGAATTTCCATGATTTCAACAAGCTTTAAATAACATCAATGGTGAAGAATATGATAGAAATAAAAGTATGAAGTTATGCATAGTTCCTCCAAATTAAGAACTTAGAAAAACATGAAGAATTTGATGATGATATTATTAATGATCCAAATTCCATTCAAAATAAAATTTCTGGCACAATTGAAACTACTGTTATTACTTCTAATGTTGTAAGTGAATGGAGACTTGAAAACCATACATTCAAATTATCAGCAAAAATTTAGAATTTGAAAGACCAGAGTGAATAAAAAAGCATCCTGAATATTCCTATTTTGAATTACAAGAAATATGAGAATTTGTAGATTAATTAAACAATGTATAAGATGATTTAAAAGATTTATCCCCACAAAACATTTTTGAAAAATTTCTTTGTGTTGTTTTATTACTTATAGCTGTGAACAAACTATAAAATGCTTCAATCAAAAAATAATCATAGTTTTACTATACAGACTAAGGATCTCAGAACCTATTCCACAATTATTTTTTTAACTGGATGGCATCAGTTATCACATGGGTGATTATACTGGTAACTTGATAAATATTTGGGTTTACCTTGTATTTTACTGTCATGTCAAGAGACAATTATTTTGGAAAAAAAATATTTATGCATCTGGTAGACAATGATGAAATTGAAAACTCTGGTGAGTGGATGTATAAAATAAGACTACTGGTGGACATGCTTATAAAATATTTTATCAGTGGGGTTATTTTCATAAGGACATATCTATAAATGAATCAAAATTAAATATTATGTCCATAACAGAGCTAAACAATTCATAAAAAGAAAAACAATTAGATTTGTATGTAAGAAGTGGATAATCATTAGTTCATTGAGCCTGTGCTTTTGATATATATTGTAGAAAAAAGCAGTATGAAACAGAACTGCTAGAGAATAGGATAATTATTGACCTTTCAAAAATTTACCAGAATCATTAACACATGAAATTTTTTCAACATCTGTTTACAACTTACCCATTGGTGATGTCCCTAAAAAATAAAAATAAAAGAGTGACTGAAAGAGATAACATATTACAGAGATTCTAAAGTAATGAAAAAAAATGAAAAGAGGAATGATTAGAATAATAAAATATGTTATGTAAAATGGAAGGACAATAATGTTTATTTTACAATAACGTCGCTCTATCCTAAAAAAATTATGATTTTGAAGAGCAATTACAAGTCAAATGTTGATCTAATAACACAAAATTAAAAGTAAATATATCCCAACCAAACTTATTTTTTTCATAAAAATCAAATATGGAGAGTGTGAATATCACTAAAAATCACATGTTCAGAAGTATTTCTTATACAAAATTTCAATTAAAGAAAAAAATGGTGGGGGGTGTTGCTTCATATTTTCTAGACATGATGATGACAGATGTTTGGAAGGTGCATCAAATTGCTTCAGAAACTAAACTAAATGGATTAGAATTTCACTATAGCATAGATTTGAAAAATGGTGCTGCTTCAAGAAAACATAATAAAAGGAATGCAAGTTCAAATATTGAAATTACTGAAGGCTACCATTTTCCAGAAAAACTGGATAGGCAGCTAAAATGCTGTATATATCACAAAAAAAAAAGCCAGGTGGTCTTTCAAAAAGGGTAAAAAGACAATATTCATTGAGAAAGGTTGCATTGAAAAATATCATATATCTGCCTAATATCCTCATTTTGGACACTCGTTTTTTATAAAATCAATAATGAAGTATATATATATATATATATATATATATATATATGGCATTTTCTTAAAATGTGTATCATTTTCTTCAAACATTACATACAAAATGATGATTTTTATTTATTGACTTTTTCTTAGCAATTAATGTGGTTATGCACACAACAGATATCCAGAAAAGTAAAGACATTAGCAACAATATATTAATTTTAATTTTTTAAAGCTATTATTTACTAAAGTTTATTAATAAATAATAATAATAATAATAATAATAATAATAATAATAATAATAATAATAATAATAATAATAATAATAATAATAATAATAATAATAATAATAATAATAATAATAATAATAATAATAATAATAATAATAATAATAATAATAATAATAATAATAATAATAATAATAATAATAATAACAATGTGATAATCTTAAAATTGTACATCTTGATCAACGTTATAACTAAACTTAATACAAAACATACACATATATTGTGATTATTATAAATAATAATAATAATGAACAATCTCCTTATAATAATCAACACAACCCTTTTATAAAATATGTCACAATTACAAAAATAATAACTTCAATTTTTCTTGTCTTTTTTTTTAAATGGCCATGCCTTACACACTTAATCTAATGAAAAAAATACAAATTTTGAAGAAATTAATGACAAAACACTTACTTTTGTTTATTATCATTTATAAATAAAGGTATGCACACATCGTCAATAATTTATTTTTATCATTGATTTTTTTTTTCCAGTTCTCATTTTTATAGTTAATTTATTAGGATTTTTTTATTTTATCATTTACAATTAATGATATATAATGTTTCTTAAATCTAAATGTTTATGTTGTAGTTACTCTCAAAGTAATTTTACCAATTTACAGGTTTTTTTTTTAGCTCCAGATTTCCAAGTTAATGTATTTCATTTTTCTTCATTTTAGCATTTTTTCTGTAGATCCATGATTCAGTTTAGCAATTATTTCAATTTCATAATACCACAAATTAAAATATTATTTAATAACATAAGTTTGAGTTTAATAAATATATTCAATTTCATTTAATAATTTCCATACTAGATTAACACATACCTCTTTTTTATATTTTTCCTATTGTAGATCCATTTTCTCCATTAAATATTTCACAAGTTAGGACAACATAAGCTGAGACAATCATGTTTTGGATGGATTAATAATTAATGCAATCCAAAGATGTTTCCAGGGACATTTACTTCTCTTACATACCTATTGATGAAATTGATTACATAGGTGGGATTGTAATGTTCAGCTTTTAGTGAATAGTTAGACATTATTCAAATATACTCTACACAATTATGTTGCTTTCAAAAATCAATTTTAACTAATATTGAGATCAGTTTAACATCAGGCTACTGTAGTTCATTTTTATGGTTCTCCCCAATACAGCTGAATTGCTACTAAATTCTAAAACTCATACTATATATTCTTCTTTTTACAAAGCAATACTCATGTAAATTCACCCAAATACTTCAGAACATATTGCATTAAAACATGATCATTTTTTTGTATAACATTCTCTTATTTTTATAAGAAATTATCTGGTTATGCTATACTTTTTGGAAAAAAAGATTCTTCCAAGATAAATTTTTTGTTGCTTTTTTTATTAATTATTTGAAAAACAATGGTTTGATGATTAAACATTGTTTATTTGGTGATCATGAACTTTTCCAGGTGTATCTCACAGAAATATGATCATCAAAAATATTAAGATGGTTTAAAAACTTGATATTTAGGAAAGTTTATGATTATATTTGTATCATAATTGAATAATAATTATTATAAATCAAATATAAATATTATTGCATATTTATTTTTTACAGAAATATTTTATTTTTAAACATAAAGGAATAATTTCTTCTGAATATTGTTATGTAGAGATTATGATCATGGAAAATACAATTCTCTAGAAATGATGTTACTCACAAGATTGATTATGATATTCAGTGATATTATAAAAATACAAAAAATTATAACAACATTTTAAAGCACAAATTGGTAGATTTACTAATCATTTTAAAAAATCATTCAAAATTTTAAATAGACTTGAAACAAAGTTTTCATTCATTTTATAAATTTAATCAGTTCCAACTGAAATTTGATGACATGATAACATTTTGTTTTAAATAAATATAATTTTTAAAATAATTCTAAAAATCAATATAGTTTTTTTTTTTTTTTTTTAAATTTCTAAACAGAAATGTCTATAAAATGAGGTCGAATTTATTATATTCTGATAAATAATAATGGTTTGATATTAAAGTGAAAGGTGAATGCTTAAATCAAGTAAGAACAAAGAAATATAGCAGAATACAGGAGGATTAATTGCTAAGAAAATTGATGGTATCATAATTAGTTAGTAATAATAGAAATCTGACATTATGGACAATTGATAATTTGATTGAAAAAATGTATTTGAGAAAGAATGTTAGGCATTGTGGTGGTTTTTGAACAGGCATTTAAGACAAATCCCAACATTAGAAAATGAAGTAAAGATAAAAAAAAACATGATAGTTGTTTTGTAACAAAAAATAATCAAATTGATTTATAATTTAATTTGTGAGAAATTCATTTGCTTAATAAAGTAATCTTATAAAAAGTAAGCTTGAAGTGATACATAATTGTCTATGTATGTGGCTTACAATGAAATAAAATACTTCTTTAAATTGAAAAACAATTAATTCCTTGATTAAACAATATCCTAATCAAATTAATTCTGTTAAAAATAATGGTCACTTATTAAAAGTTAAAAGATAATGAAAAATATGTTGTTGACTTTTATAATAGTCTACTTTTTACTTAAGCCACAGGAGGAAGCTTGTATTAATGATTTGGCTTTTGATTCTGTTACCAATATTTTTTCTGTTCCAAAGTTTCTGATACTCAGTTATATCACATGATTGATTGATTAAAAGAATGTTAGATCTTCTGGCTTGGATAATTTAACTTCAAATATTTTAAAAGATTATAAGCTTACATTTATACCACTTTTATTTATTTGTTTAATATTTCATTGAATGCTTGTCTATTTCCCAAGTGTTTGAAAGTTGGTATTATTATGCCAATCTATATAAATGAAGATTTGTTACATATCAGAAACTACAGAACTATTTCATTCATTTCAGTTATTTCTAAGTTGTTTGAGATGATAGTCAAAAATAAATTGATACCTGTCTTAAAATATATAGAGTTATTTATGTGCATTGGTGTGGTTTGTTGTTAAAAAGTATTTCAGATTTTCTTAATAATCATGGGTGTATACTGACATCTGTATTAGATAATGGTCTTAAGACTACATCCAAATATTTAGATCTTTACAAAGGACTTGATTCTGTTCATTATAAAAATCATATTCAGCAATTATATTAATATGGCTTTAGAGGTCATTTTGTTTCTTGGTTACAAAGTTATTTAAAATACAGAAAAAAGGCAACTAATATTCATGCCATTATTAGTGATTTCAAATTGATTAATTATGGAGTTCTACAGGGTTCTGTACTTAATCCTATGTTATTTTTTTATTTATATTAATGATATTTTTTGCATTGCCATTGAATTCAATGGTTCATTATCTCATGAATGATATTTTTAAACTAGTTTTTGTATAAACAATGAGTAGAACTAAGTCTTTATACACATAGAACAAATCTATCTATAATAACTTTTCCAATACAAAAAAACATAATTGACAATGTTGTCTGTGGAGACAGTTTGAATGATTTTTTATATATTTCATTACTAATTAACTTTTAACGTATATTTGAGTAAAGTATAAACTGATTATTTAAAGAAATCATGTCTATTTGAAACAAAGTAATTTACCATTCTTGTCAGACTGAATTCAAATACAATGTCAGTAGCGTGATAAAAATATTATCAAAGTAATAAGATATACTTTACCACTTAAGTATATTTTTATGAAAGGCAACTATATATATATATATATATAGTAATAATAAAAAGTCAGATGTCACATGATATATATATATATATGTATATATATATATAGCTGGCATTTACCAATATGTAAAATTAAGAGCATGCTAATGAAAACTCTAAAAAAGCTTTTTCTAATTTTATTTTTTTATTATGATAAATGCTACTACAAAAGAAGGCATTCAAATCACCTTTATTTTAGATTGTCCCCATCCCCAGACCAGTTTCGACCTATGGATCTCTTCAGTGATGACTTGGGACACTAGATTCAAAAAACCAACTCAAGCTAAGCATTTATCTAAAATTTAATTGTCAAGAAGAAGATATGAAACTTTAGACATCTGCATGTCTTTAAAGTCAGCTCTCCGACTGAAAAAATCATAGAGGTCCGAACTTAATTCAGATACTCCATATATTAATAGGCTTAGCCATTTAATTTAGCCAAAGCCACAACAGCAAAATAATAATAGTAATAATAAAAAGTCAGATGTCCATGACTTATATATAGCTTGCATTTACCAATATGTAAATTTAAGAGCATGCTACATCTGACTTTTTATTATTACTATTATCATTTTGCTGTTGTGGCTTTGACTAAATTAAATATCTAAGCCTATTAATATATGGAGTATCTGAATTAAGTTCAGGCCCATATGATTTTTTCAGTTGGCAAGCTGACTTTAAAGACATGCAGATGTCTAAAAGTTTCAGATATTCTCAACAATTAACTTTTAAATAAATGCTTAGCTTAAGTTGGTTTTTTGAATCTAGTGTCCCAAATCTTCACTGAAGAGACCCATAGGTCGAAACTGGTCTGTGGATGGGGACAATTTAAATAAAAATGATTTGAATGCCTTCTCTTGTAGTAGAATTTATCATAATAAAAAAAATGGAAAAAAGCTTGTTTAGAGCTCATTAGCATGCTCTTAATTTATATATATATATATATATATATATATATATATATATATATATATATATATATATATATATATATATATATATATATATATAATGAAGAGTTATTTTTTTCATTATTTAAAAGCAAAGATTGAACATCTTATATATGTATTACTTACTACAAAACTAGCAAAACACCCCCAAATAAACAGAATTTCATGTTTTCGCTTTTGTCAACAGTGGTAAGAATTGTGACTCAAATAATTTAAGAAAAAGTAATTCATTAAAATTATTTGATTTATAAATATTCCAAATATGTTAACAAAATATTTTTTAAGAAATGTGATTTCAATTAAATGCTTTTGTTTAAATCAACTTATAACTTCTTTGACAGGAAAGAATCAAATTATTATAATGAGGAAAAGTAAATTGATGTATTAATAAAGCTGGTTTAAATTAAAAAATGTTTTGAGGTTTTATAACAACGTTATACGCGAAAAATTATTCTGCTAAGAAATATATATTATATAACACATGTTGATATAATATAAACCGTGATTAGAATCTAACATGTTTAATTTTTTTTTTTTGTCCCAAACCGTTTTAATTTTCGTCGGGTTTTTTAGTAGTTTAATATCAAGGTACACATCCAATATTATCCAGCAAATGATTACCTACATATAGTTAAAATGTACAACATTAATTTAAAAAGAAAAAGTTATTTACTCACGGTTTATTAATTGCAAATCATATTGACTAATAACATATTCACCGCCTAGAAGAGGCTGTTGGAGATCCGAACCCTAAGAAGAATACTTTAAATTTTTTTAATTCTATGGAGATGCTACTTGTAATTTCACGTTCTAAATTTTGCTGAAAAAATCATTTGCATTTGTACTTGCTTCTAATTCCAACAAAATAATAAACACGTATTATTGCTCAAACTTGTAATTATAAGTAGTGGGTTATTTATTTGTAATTAATTCCAGCACGTTCTGACATTTTATACACATGCATTTTACAATGTGCCATTCAGTATTTTGGTTGCATAAATTGTAGAAAAAATTCATTCTCAACTGAGTAGAAAGAATAAAGAAATTTAATATTCTTTTATAAGTTGAACCCTTGTTGAAGAAAATATTGATATTTTAATAATATAAACAATTTACATCTTGGATATATGTGATTGAGACTAATTAAAATTTCTGATGTGAATTTTCAAGTAGTTAAATTCCTTGGCTTCCAAAAAAGTATCGATCATTGAAATATATGTCTAGTTTGAGGGCTGGTTCGATTTTTTTCACTGACTACTATTACAATGCAAAAAATTTGACGACTTTTATAAAGTGAATATGTGTGATATTTAAATGTAAATTTAGCTTAGCATTTATCTAGTCTAGTTAGGTTTTTACAGAAACCAAACATGAGATTTGTTTGAAATATTAAAATCCAAACACATAATTCTATCACTGTCATCATTATGGTTAATTATAGGGGATTTGAAACTAGGCTTTCAACCTGCCATCAGCTATCTAATCTATATCATATAACTGACAAACATGACCACATACATGTGAAATTGATTAATGATCTCCAATATGCATATTTCATGTTGAGCCAGCTCACATTAGTTGGTCCATACACACATTTATGCATATAAGCAGTGCTCAATTTATTTTAAGATAGAAAATCTTCAAATGTTAATGGATACCCTTCGATCTACTCCAATAACAAATCTTCAGCCTTCCACATCATTGAATCTCTGATGATGTAATATACAAATTATTTGATGATGCTAATACTATTGTCATGTCCACAATGACAATAATATTGGCATTATCAAGGGATATGGGATTTCCATCATCAGAATTTTAATTGTATGGAAGACTGATGAGTTAGATGTTGCAGTAAATTGAAGCCTGCCCATTTGCACTGATTATACGTGTGGGTGGAAGATGATGATCTAAATTTACTGATAGTGCTGACTCAGCATATAATACATATATATATATATATATATATATATATATATATATATATATATATATATATATATATATATATATATATATATATATATATATATCATTTTTTTTGATATTTTGTGATCCTGTAGATATGTTGTATAAGATAAATTGGATAGCTGAATGGAGCTTGAAAACTGATATGTAACATAAATTAGGTACCTGATTGGAGCTTGAATGACTGAGTTCAAATACCCTATTATTACATCTAAATTTCTGGGATAAAATTGTCATCATCATCATTAACAATAACCATATAATCAACTGCATGAAGAAGGAATCTACAAGTTCTGTCCATTTTCTCCAATCTCTATCATCTCTTCTCCACATCACCCTGCACACTTTCTTATTTCATCCATCCATATCAAATGTAGTTTCTTTCTATGTCTTTGACCATCTATTGGAATACAGTTTAAGATTTCAATTGTCCTTCTACTTTCATCTCTTCTAGCAATATGTCCAACCCAACTCCACTTCAGTCATTTAATTATTTCAAAGAGGTCAATATCACTTGTTTGTTTTCTTACCCATATATTGTGGTTTGAAACTCTTCTTGTTACTCCCCTATATGCATTTTTTCATACTTCTTTGAGTGGTCTGAAGTCTCTGTAGTAATCTTCTATTAAGTGTCCAAGTCTCAGATCCATAAGTAAAAACTGGTAAAATACATTTATTAAAAACCTTTCTATTCAAACTCAGATGCTTATTTACTTTTAGTATCAAGTTATTTCTAATAAAAGCATTTCAACCTAGTTTAATTCTATAATTAATTTCATCCACTATGTTTCCATATGTACTAATAATCTGATCAAAGTATTTGTAACTATTAACTTCTTCTACCTCATCATAATCAATCTTTATTTTCATGTTTTGAGAAAATCCATTAAACATTACTTTAGTCATTTTAACATTGATCTTTAGTCCTACATTCCTACTTTTTTCTGATAACTCTTGCAACATTTCATACAACTCTAATGCATTAGTTTAAAAAAAACAACAACTACATCATCTTCAAAATCTAAATGACTTAAAATAATCTCCATTTATGTTTACTCCTTTAGCTTCTAATTTTAATTCACAAAATACTTCTTGTAGCACTGATGTAAAACCATTTTGGAGACATAGAGTCAACCTGTCTTATACCCTTCTCAATGTTTACTTTCCTATTATCATTGTCTAATCTAATTGTTGCTGTTGCATTTCTACAAATATTCTTTAAAATATGACAATATCCTCAATCTATACCTTGATGATCCAATGTTTTAATCACTGAAGAAATGTGTATAGAATCAAAGCCCTTTTCATAATTTTCAAATTCAAATTAGAATAGCAACTCATATCCACTTTCTCTTTTTATAAATTTTCTCAATACCTGGATTTGATCTACTGTATTAAAATCACTTTTTAAAACAGCTTGTTCTCTTGGTTGTTTGAAATCCAATGTTCTTTGTAGATGAGGTGTAATTATCTTGGTAAAAAAAATTGTACAAAACTGATAAAAGGCTGATACATCTGTCATTTCTAATATTTTCTTTATCACCTTTTTTAAATATTAATATTAATACTGCATTTGTCCAACCATCTGGTATGTCTCTATCATTTATACATTTGGTATATAACTTTTCTAGAAATATATATTTCTTTACTTGCTTCTTTTAATATATCAATTATAATTTCATCTTTACCTGGAACTTTTCCTTTCTTCATAAATTTAACTGCATGACTCAATTCTTCACTTAAAATTCTGGGCAATTAGAAAAATATAATAGATATATGAGGTACTTGTTCTTTATTACTATATAATTCTTGATAGAATCCTTCTACCCATTTCGTGATGTCATCTCACATTTTAGTAATAATTTCATCTTTTTTTCTTTATTCAGATATAAATTTCCTACTGAAACAGTCAGCTTTGTCAAATCTCCTGTTTCACCTACTACATACTATAGTAGTATTTCTATATACGTATCTATCACCAAATCCTCATATATACAGTTAATATTATATCCAAATCAGGCTGGATTTAAATATAAAGGTATTAGTTATGTATGTATGCGTATATTTTAAGCCTACAAGATGAAAGATGTATCTATATATGTAAAAACTCATATATCCACACACACATATATTTCTAGGAGTAAATTAATGAAAACTGCATTGTATGTGTAAAGAGAGACTACTTATATGCAGGAAAGAATAATGTTAACAGATTTAAAACATTATAAATTTATTTATTTAAAATATTTATTCTAAAGAAAATTAATATTTGAAATTATTGTATATTTCTGCATATATTGCTAAATTAAATAATCAAGGTACATATATATCCAGATGTTTTTCCATTTAGATTTGTTTTCAGAAAATTGGTATTATAAAACTCCATTTATAGATTTGTTTTCGAAAAATTGGTATTATAAAATTTAATCTTTCTCGCTTTAGTGTGACCTAATTACCATACCAAAAGTAACACTAACCTGTAGGATAAATTATCCTGAGTAATTAAAAAGAAATCGGAATGACTGGATGTAAAACTTCGCTATAAGAAATAAAAACAAACTGGATGTAAAACTTCACTATAAGAAATAAAAACAAAGTAATTATATGATTCTAGGAATACAGCGAGAAAATTGGCAAAATAAATCAAGAAAATTACTATAACCGAAAAGAGGGGGTAAGCAGAATATATTAGCCTCTGCTAACATTTTGAAATTAGTTGGACACTTATGTTTAAAATTATTAATTAAGATGCAGATTGAGTAGTGGCTAATTTTCTTGCCTTCCCGACTCAAGAAGTCTACCAATGCAGGAGATAGCAAAGAAGAGAAGTCATGTGAGATGGAGTAGTTGCCGAACTTTCAATATGGAACAAGCTTTCAATATGGAACAAGCTTTCAATATGGAACAAGCGCAAACAGCAAAGGAGAGCCTGGTAATAACTTTCCTCTACTTAAAAGATTAATAATTCTGATAAAATGTGATAATTTCTAAAGCTAGCTAAATTTAAACTCTATGGCCATAGCGACAGTGTAAATTTAAATCCACTACTAAATGTAATTTTGATTTCTTTTGTTTTCATCTTAAAATCTTGCCTGATTTACATTTAATTTAATATTTGATTTGGTTTAATAACTAATTTGAGTTAATATCATATTTATTGATTTACGTACTCTATGTAGATATTAATTTATGTGTTGGTTTGCTATGTTATCTCCGATTGATCTAGTTCAATGTATTTACAGTTTTCTGACTTATTTAGTTGTGACTTGCTTAAAGTGATTGATTTTAAATTAATTATTATAAATTTCGTTACGTATAATTTTAAATGCTTTATTCTAAATTGTGTCTAATTTTAAATGCTTCTTTCTAAAATGATAATTAAGTTTCTAGATTATTTTATGTATTTTAACTTAATGATATGGGCTTTTACATATTTTAATATAATAATAATAATATTTTCCTTAATTAATTCGTGTACACAACTTAAATTTGTCTTGAACTGGGTCAATCAGATATAAACAAATTGCATTGCAATTTCATTTTAAACTATGCCAAAATAGAGTCAAATTTTAAATATCTGTTCATTAAACTTACATTTTTAGTAAATCTTTGCCAAGTTTTATGATTTTCCATTGCTTAGTGGTTTGTGCTATATTTATTTGAAACAGAATCTTACTACTGACTAAATGCTTAGTGCCATTACATTTTCACACCTAGAGAATAATAGAGTCTAGGATGCAAAAGAAAACCATTTCGAAAGGGGTAAAATATCTTGTTTTAAGAGATAATTAAAAAGCATAAAGCTGTTTTTAAGATAGATTCGCTTTTGAGATATTTAACTAATTTTTAGCTGGAGTGATTGAGATACAGCATAGAGCTATAACTTTATATCTTAATGCCCAATAATATGCTGTGCTTCCTTCTAAAGTATAAAGTTCTATATATATAGCTTTATAAATTAGATTCCTAGTTTTTCCTTAATAGCATAATTATACATGCTACCTAATGAACTGATAGACGGTAGTTTCATGAAGGAAACTAGGGTTTAGCATCAGAGAATTTTAATTATATAATGTGGTCAGCGGTGCCAGTGTGTTTTTAAATGTCACGGTGTTTATATATATATATATATATTGTTGCTGTATTCCTTAATGGCTTGTACGTAGTCGCGCTGCACCATTACTCTCTTAGTTCAGGTAATTTTCTTCTTCAAATGATGGACGGGTTCGAACCTCCCCATTCTGCATCTTTAGGAGTGGAGCATGAGACTCCCACAGAGCATAAGACTCCCACTCAAATAAATTGCTCGATCAGCCGGACTAAAGGTCGTTTATTTCCACAGCAATGAATACGGTGAAAAAGAGAACCGTTACTTTGTAAAAATCTCATAAAAAGGCACTCTCGAGACGCAAGGGCTATATCATACTTTATATTTTTTATACGCCATGGTATTTGAAGTCTGACTGCCAATCATCAGTTCATCCCGCCATAGTAATTGTATTTTCAGCTTTCATATGAATTCGAGTCTAATTTTATAAGCACACAAGCTATATAGAGAATGATAAGTATTAATATTTAATAAAATATTATTCTTTATCAATATATGTAATCACTTCTGCTAGCTCTAGAGTGAATCTAGACCCCATTATATAGCATAAATTAGGCATAGATGGTCATGAGCAAATTAACCTTGAACTATAATGTAATCTTAAGGCTCATGAAATATAAATTTTAACACGTATAATTTCTTATCACCTGCGACTGATATCTATATGTAGCAAACTCAATTAAATGATTTGTAATCCAAACTACAATCACCTGTGCATGATTGGAATTGCTGTGTAAACAGTTAAATCATCACCTACAGGTGATATATGTATTTGAAATGAATCTAATAATGTAACTAACCAAAATAATTAATGTCACCTGTGAGTGATTTACATTGTCCAAAGGTATATGTAAAATAAAGCCATATGTAATTAAGCAAACCATCAGTGATTATAACTCCAGTCATCACTTGCATGTGAATCCCAAACTCAAATATGAAATAGTCTCCCTAACTTAGTCACCTGCGTGTGATATAACCTATAGCCAAGTTATAGTCATCATTTTAATTTAATAATTTTGATATTTATTTTTCATTAAATTATGTTTAAATTTAACTTCTGTGTCATGTCTTAATGTTGCTCATTGGTAAGTCTTTATTGATTAGTTAATCATTAGTTAAGAATCACAATTCATATTTTATAAGTATGTTCTACCGCACACATTGTCTATATACCTATACTCATTAATAAGTCAACTTATCCTAATCTTGTGCTTTACTGATGAACTATTGCCAGGACGTGATAAAGAAAAATGCTGCTGTGGCTTTAGAGGTGTCATCTGCAAGGTGGTAAATTTTTGAGCATTAGTGAAGGAGTTGGGGCTATATCAGACAATGTGTTTAGTACCACTCTATGCTGGTCAGTCTTGGTATGATTTACTAAAATTCTAGATTTTGTTGTGCGAATGTAAAGATTTGACTGTTACACTACCAATACCAATATGTTGTTTTACACTCTTAAGACATTTTTTCTCTTCTACAGCCTTCCTTGCTAGTTCACAGTTATACTTTCTTATATCATGTTCAACTTTTTTCACACCATTTTACAAAATCCGAGGTATTCAATTCTTTTTAATTCATCATTTCTGTATATCTTCATAATCCTTGTTTTCTTCATAAATTCTCTAGTCTCAGTAAAAATTTTATTGGTCAATTGCTGTGGTTTTTAACAGACATCTTTGTTGTATTTTTAAAAGGGTATCAGTTATATTAATTTTATTTAAATGTGAATCATTTTCAAAATCTACTAATAGTTGAACCTGATAAGTAAGTTTTAATTTGAATTCATTAGAATATTTCTGAAGATTAGGAATATTAACTGTAATTATTATTTTTCTTAAAAAAAATTTCTCTCTAGTTTTCCACAAACAAATAACTTACATCTTACTAATTGATGATCACTTCCTGTGTTAAATTTATTAAGAATATTACATTTACAATCTTGAAATATGTATTTTCTGTTAGTCAAAATATAATCCAATTCTACTCTACTTTCATTTGGATAATTCCATATCCATTTCCTTTCAATATTTTTCTCAAAATAAATAATTAATAATACAAAGTTTTTCTTTTCTGTAAATGCCAATATGTCCTCTCTTATTTCTATTACCACAACCACAATACATACTGCACTCTCATCTCTCATTTGATTACCAATTTTAGCATTAACGTCTCCCATAACAATTATAAAATGCTGTTTACTCTGAGAAAAATTCATTTGTACATTCATATAAAAATCTTCTACTATTTCATCACTATGTGAACTTGCTGGGGCATAAACCTTCATTATCTGCATTTGGTATCTCTTATTAAGTTGTATAACTATTCTTGCCAATCTGTATGATACACTATCAATTTCTACAAGGTTGTTCTTCCAATTTTTTATTTATAATGAATCCTACTCCACTAGTATTTCCTGTATTTGTGCCTTTATAATAGAGTACATGACCACTGTTAAATTTTACCTAAATAAAAAGTTGTCATCAAATGGCAGCCTGGGTCCACAATCAGTCCCCTCTGCCTTTGACTAACAATTACACGCTGTGGTTGCTGACTTTACAGCCTCCTGAAAATAAGAGCCATTCTTTATTTTTGTTTGTCATGATTGTATATATTTATTAGAAAAAAAATATTTACACATACATTCATTCTGCCCTATTAGACAACTGAGAAGAAAGACCATGGTTGTTCTTGATCTTAACCTCAGAGATAAAAAGCCAATTATCTCAGCATCCTGACTAATTCCTGTTTGTGAGAAGCCCATCCATGTCCATGTACTATATGAATAATCACATAGTAAGAACTTCTACAATGGCAAGAACGTATGGAGTGGACATTAGGATTTTGGTTTCCTCAGTTTTTTGGAGACATCCAAAAGGAATCACCCTGTATTTAAATCACATATATATGCGTGTGTGTGCTTGTGTGTGTGTATTTGTGGACGCACGTGATTTTATCTGTAGAAGTCTCACTTGCAAGTGTGTTTAATATGCACATCGACTATGAGTGCCTACAATATAAAAACTGATATATCATTCTTGTATGATAAAGGCATTTAAAAAAATTCGGTGACATCTGCCTTGGAGTCTGCCAATATTACCTGCAAATCCTATAAACATTTATCTGTCTGGATTATGTAATGTCAGTGATTTGGGTTAAACCACATTTTTTGTTGTTTGTTGTATGTGTGTACATTTGCGTGTTTTATAATTGAGCCTATCAAAATGTAGCTATACTTTAAACAATATTGAGTTAGAGACTTTTTAATAAATCTTGATTAAATAACCAATGATTTAAATATACTATAAATACATTAACATAACCTAAACTATACAGTAACCCAGACATGCCAATTATTGCTTTATATCTTAAATTAGTCAATTTTTCAGTACTAATTTAAGTGAAACAATTGTTACTTTTTTCTTGAGTAAAGAGAAATGTTTTGAATTTATTTGACAAAATGAGTTATTTGTAAAATATGGGTTCTAGAAAGAGCTGATTATTATTATTATTATTATTATTATTATTATTATTATTATTATTATTATTATTATTATTATTATTATTATTATTATTATTATTATTATTATTATTATTATTATTATTATTATTATTATTATTATTATTATTATTATTATTATTATTATTATTATTATTGTTATTATTATTATTATTATTATTATTATTATTATTATTATTTGCAAGAAGTAAAACAGCTGGAGTGGAAGAATTACACGCAGGTTGACATCAACTCATAATTAATTCCTTATATAACGTTATTTAATCTGTTTATTTTATATATTGAAAATATTTATTTTACCCGGTGTTTTTATTTGTTTTATCAGAATAACAATTATTCACTTATTAAAACAGTTGTATTTCTTACATGTTTATATGAAAAAATTCCAGACATTTTAAAAAAATAACTATATGAATAATTGTTGTTTGATGGGGATAAGTGTAATAAAGAGAAAACGGTATAAGAAAAGACGAGTAAAATAAATATTGATAATATATATTCTCCCTCTTCAATTTTTTTTTCCATGTGTCATAACATCAGCCGGGAGGCGAGCACTCAAACCAACTGCTTGCTTGCAAGGCTGCTGCGCTGATCGCTCGGTCTTTGTTTATAAATATTTGAAAAAAAAAATTAAAAAAAAAGAATATCAATCTTTAAAAAAAAGCTTAAGGTATTAATATTTTTAAAAAAATATATATATATTTTAAATAATAAACATCACATGACTACCTCCTCTTATGATTGTGTGTAATTGCTGTTAAAACAGGTAAAAACTCATTATATATAATGCCACACACAAGCTAGAGTAATCAGTGGATGCCAGAAGGTTTGTGCATAAAATCCCCATCTAGTGCCTACTCATCCAATATCCCCAGACTAGTTTGTGGCTTATGGCCTTCATCAGTAAGGAGCCTTGGATCTGTAGCACTGCATCTAGATCTTAGGATCTAAGGCAACCCAGCAGCAACCATCTTTTATCTTTATTTAACTACAAAACTATGATTCTTAAATTGAAAACACCTTAATATTTTCAATTCCAGTCCATTAGCTTATATAGTCATATGGGTCTGAACCCACTTCAGTACTCATACATTTTGGTGTCTTTGGTTCTTTAATAACCATAGCTACCACTATCCTATTAGGCAGGATTGGTTTTAAGCCAATAAACATCACATGACTATGTCCTATTGTGCTTGTGCATAACTTTTGTTAAAATAGGCAAAAACTCACTATATATATATATATATATATATATATATATATATATATATATATATATATATATATATATATATATATATATATATATTTGCCACACACAACAAGCTAGAGTAGTCAATGGATGCCAGAAGGCTTGTGCATAAAATCCCCATCTATTGCCTACTCATCCAATATCTCCAGACTAGTTTCTTGCTTATTGCCTTCGTCAGTGAGGAGCCTTGGATCTGACTATATAAGCTAATAGGCTTGGATTGAAAACATTAATATGTTTTCAATTTAAGACTCATAGTTTTGTAGTTAAATGGAGATAAAAGGTGGTTGTTGGAGGGTTGAATTAGATCTTAATATCAAGATGCAGTGTTCTCAGATCCAAGGCTCCTCACTGACAAAGGTCATAAGCCATAAACTAGTCTGGGGATATGGATGAGTAGGCACTAGATGGGGATTTTATGCACAAGCCTTCTGAAATTCATTGTTTACTCTAGCTTGTTGTGTGTGGCAATATATATATATATATATATATATATATATATATATATATATATATATATATATATATATATATATATATATATATATATATATATATATATATATATATAGTGAGTTTTGGCCTGTTTTAACATTTTTTAAAATAAATTAAATCTTAATTTTTTTTTTATTTCTCTAAGGAAATGTAACATGTTGTGCAAAAATAAAAATAAAAATTGTTGTGTTTTAATAATTAAAAATATATAACAACAGTGACATTTTACAGTCATTAGGAAGTAAATGGATTTTTAATTCATTACAAATAGATAGAGGGTGCATATTAATTAAAGATAATTAACCGATTTATACTTAATCTTTTCATGATGAGGTAGTCTATGGATGTATGGATGTAGAAGCTCTACTAAAAATAAAATAGAAAAGCAAGTTTGGGCATTTAACTGCAATTTCTAGTGAGTAAAGAATTAGTCTAGCTGAGAATATGACTAAAGTTAGAGTGGGCTTAATATTACTTGGTGAAAATGATTTTTGAAAGTCTGTTTTTAAAAAAATCATGTGATAAACATTAGCTAAAAGCTGACTATCATCAATCTAACCATGTATCTTGCTTCACTAAAGGAAATTGTAGAAGTTGGAGAAGATCTCTAAGAAAAAAATACAACAAGCTTTTGGTGCCCATCCAAAATTAGATTGTCTCAGTGTATGCTAGCCTGACATGGAATTTTGTGTTTATCTATGAATTATTATCACAAAAAAGCAGTGAAATGTGCAATAAGAAGTAAATTTAACAACTTTTAATGGATATAATAGATAAATTTCACTTGGGTTAACTTGTTCAGGAAATTACTATTATGATATGAATTTTAATCCCTAAAGTTTCACATAAAAAAAAATCTCACTTTAAAAGACATTAAATTAAGTAAAGGAGAAATTTAAAAAAAATATCCATGGCAATAAAGTATTCTAGTGTAAACATTACATTTATGAATAAGATTTAATAATATAAATTATAACTAAGAGTAATGAATGATTTCATCAAAGTTGTTTTGATGATTTTTTTTTATTTCTCAAAGTGTAAAAGTCTATGGAACAATAATATTTTCAAGAAAAAAGTGTAAAAAGATTGATTAATCTCTTTTTTTTTATTGTGAGTTATTGTTTTTTGACATTAATTAATGAGTAAAGAGAAATAAATCAGTTAAAAATAAAAATTAATTAGTAAAAATAAACATAAAATAATATTGTTTGGTATATGAAGTTATATTTTTTTATTTGGATTGTGTTAAATTTAGATTTGTCATATTATATTATTTTTTCTGAATTTCCTTATTTACTAATTGTTTCTGTTCTGTGAATTATCAGTCTGTGTAACTGAATACATTAAAACGTTGTGCTTTAAGGAATTTGTCACTTATCAGAAAGAAAATTGTTTAACATAAAAATAGATAAACTTATACATTTGCCTTTTCTCTTCTTTACTATTACAATTGTTAGGGTCCTTTTGAACCTGAGCCAGTTTATAAAAATAATGACTAATTTATATGCATGTGCAAGTACATATTTATAATGGAATATGCAGTGAGATCATTCTCTAGATGGAATAAAGATAAACTTTATATTTTATGAATTGCATTTTATATTTTAAATTACTTTATAGATGGTTAGTACACTTATGCTATTATATGGTTGGCTGAAGAATCGTTGATGATTAACAGATAATAGAGTCCCATCACTTTTATTTTTACAGATACTAGAACACATAAGTATGTCTTTGCAAATGTTTTTTTTTTTTACATTATGCCCTAAGTTTGATATTGGTAGCATAATTAGACAACATTGTGATGTTGAAACTCATTAAATTCAGGCACTAAAGGTGACTCTTTATTCATTTACTAATGTTTAATATAGTGCTATCCTATAAGTAAATTAAATAATTGCTTATTTGTATTAAGTGCTGATTCTCTTCTGCTCCATTTTGCTTTATTCAACACTATTCAGTGAAGATAACGATTATCAGCATCCTATTACACCCTTTACATTTGTTCGGTTACAATATATATATATATATATATATATGTATGTTGTCTGTTTATATATATATATATATATATATATATATAAACAGACAACAATTCAACAATCCAATTATCACCAAATAATTAAAGGAGGAATAAAATTGTAATTAAGGGTGGATTAAAATAGATTTAAATAGTTTTTTTTTTTGTTTATTGTCTTTTTTTCATTTTTTTCATATGTCAAAGCATGAGGGAAGCGAACTCAGGACAACTGCTTAGAAAAAAGGTATGCTAACCCCTAGGCCACATATGCTTGACTTGTTTGTTGGTGTTTTAGATGATTTAAAATACATTTTTGAAAATTTATACTTAATATGGAAAAAAAGGAAGTTTTATAATAAAGGGAGCAGAGGAAGTGAGATTTAAATATAATATAATTTTGTATAAATAATATATGTATTATTATAATGTGATATGATGTTATGTGAGATATTTTGGCTTCTCCTTAAACGAAGTCAAGAATATCTCAGCAATTATGCCCAGATAAACCTGTTAGCCACTTTATTTTCCATTTCCCACTCTAAGTCTTCCCATATTCTGCCCCATCCCATTTCCATGACATTATCTTTGTCAACTCTATGGCCTTTATATCTAAATCCCCCTTATCTTTCCGCAAACCCAGCATAAAAACCAAATACCTCACTTTCTATATAATCACTTTGTTCATGTCTATTATCCCATAACTTCATTATATGTACCATTTCTGCATTCAAGCATTTACATTCAATCAACAGATACCTATATATTTTCTATACCTTCTTTACACAATTTGCATACTAAATCACCCATAGTTTTACATTTACATGTATATTCTCTGGTTGCTAACGATCCCGTTCGAGCCTTAAACAATAAACTAGTTTGTTTACTATTAATATAAATTAACCTGCATACTATGTTATGTTTCCTTCTATATATATTTAAACTCTTCTTACCTATCATACAAATTCTCCATCTCACCAACTTCCTATTTTTTATTAATGCTTCTATTCTTTTATCCCATTCCTTACCATTATAACACTCAATAATTATCCTAACACAATCATCCCACCTTGTATACAAGTATACTGATATAAATTCTGTATCCAAATATTTTGCATACTGCATTACCTTTCTTATCCATCTTGTTACCTGCCCTTTACTCATAACCCAATTAAACATTATTTTGGCTATTCTTTTACTATCCATAAACTGCAACCTACCAATCATTTTCATTTTACTTTTTGTATCTCTCATATAAAAACTTGACAATCCCATTTCCCCTTGAATTGTCTCCTTTGCTGTCCACATCTCTGCATCTAATGCATGTTTTCCTACTACCCTTTGTACTTTCTCTAAATAATCTAAAACCCTTTTACTAACACATAATGCATTATTATCATATGTTAACCCTACTACTGCAACTCCCTTCCATACAATTTTAGCTACATCATATTTATTATATGAAAATAATGTTAATTTCTTTACCAAACCCTTTCTTTTCTTTGCTTCATTTACCATTTTTTTCTCCCATTCATCCAAGCATTTTTCTTGATTACATAGATAATTTCCAAATACCTATATCTATCCACCACCCATAGCTTTGTATCCCCCAATAAGAATTCTATATCTTCTCTTTCCCCAATATTAACCATCATTATATTTGATTTTTCTTCACTAAATTTAATCGCCATCTCATTACTCTCCCTTGCACATGTCCTCAACATACTTTCCATATCTTCTCTTCTTTCTGCACACAAAAAGAAATCATCTGCAAAAAAAAGACCTGACATAGTATATACTCCCTTGCCACCTATTAACGGTATCTCTATGCTTCTTCCACACTCTTTCTATTGCTTTCTCCATTTCACTCAAATACAACAAAAATAAAATAGGTGACATAGGGCATCCTTGCCTTAATCCCACCCCATTTTTAACTTTAACTGATTCTATATCCCCTAATTGGTAAGTATAATAATTATTTTCATAAAATTTCTTAATAATATTTGCTAAAGCTTCATCCATTCCAAAATTTGCTAATCTTACCCATAATCTATTTTTATTTACTCTATCATAAGATTTCTCTATATCTATAAAACTTATATATAATGATCTACCTGAATACCTACTCATCTCCATAAGTTGTGTAACTACAAACAAACTATCTCCTATATGCCTATCTGACCTAAAACCTTATTGCATTTCCCCCACTACATTATTCTCTTCCATCCATTTTACAACTCTCTCAGCTACCATATATAACAAAACTTTATATAAAACTGATGTTACTGCTATCAATCTATAATTATTTAACTTTCTATGATCCTTACCTTTTCCTTTAAATAATAATATTATTCTTGTATTACTCCAACTACCTGGAAAAACTTTCTTCTGTGCCATCTTATTAAAACATGATAATAACTTTGTTCTTGATCTATGCCCTAAATTCATTACCATCTCTGGTGCCCATCCATCTAGTTCTCTCACCTTTCCACTTTTCAATCTCTTCCCTGCCTCATTCAGTTCATTTTTTGTGAACATAATATTCCCACCACTAAATACTTTCATGTTTTCTATCACTAAGTCCTTCACATCTATCATCATTTCTGTATCCATTACATATATATATATATATATATATATATATATATATATATATATATATATATATATATATATATATATATATATATATATATATATATATATATATATATATATATATATATATATATATATATATATAGGATTCTCTCTAATTCTTCTCTAGAGCTACACACTATTCCCTCATCATCTATTAATAATATCTCTCTTTCCCCTACATTTCTCTTTTTAATATAATTCCAAATTTTTTTACTCCCATCTCTTCCACTTTTATTAATATCCTCCAACAATTTACTATTCAACTTCATCCTCTCTCTATAATTATCCATTTTAGCCAACTTCTTCTTTTCTAAGTACTTTCCCCATTTATCATTAATATCATTTTCACTTTCTTCACTCTTAATAGATCACTTATATTCTCTGCATGCTTCTTTCCACTCTTTTAAACTTTACTAACACTCATTCAATTATTACTTTTATTCTTCTGCATATTCTCAACTAAACTCTATTTGCCACTTTTTCTATTTCACCACATCAAACCTTTTACTCATCCCCAAACAACTGTTCCATGGCTTCTTTGACTTTTATTTTATACTCTTCCAACTTACTCTTATCATTCACTCTCCATCTGCATTTTTACTATTGGTTCTACTTTTAGTTCTATCCTCCATCACCTTACTAACCATTTCTATTACAATAAAGTTATGATCGCTATTACATATTCTCTCTTCATTATCAAACACCTTAATTTTCCATATTTTATTCATTCCCTCTTTCTCTACCAATACATAATCTATTGTGTGAAATATATTATTCCTAGACCCTGTGCATTGTCCCTCATAAATATTTGATAAATTCCCAATACTCAAATTTACTCTTTGACAAAATTCCTTCAAAAACTGACCATTCTTATTATCTACATCATCAATTTCTTCAGTATGTCCATTCATATCCCTTATAACCATTATTCTTTTCCCCTTTTTTTTAAACCTCTGTATATCCTTAACTAGGCATTCATATATACTACTGTTCCACTCCATTACAGTTTGACTATCTCCAGTGGCTATATACACAACAGCAACCATCCATTCTTGTCTACCCAACTTTATTCAAACCACAAGTGTCTTGACATTTAACAATATTTAAATATTTTTTGATATAATCCTATACCACCACCCATTTTTTCTTTTTCTTTTTTATTTATACCCTGCCTTATCATCTCTTCCAAAATAGGTCCTTCTTTTTCTCTTAGATGAGTTTCCACTACTGCTAATAACTCAAGCTCTTCATTTTCAATTGCTTTATTTAACTCCAGCCACTTTTCTGGTCTCCTACCACCTTGCATATTCAAATACCCAATTTTAACAATTTCTTCTTTCCTAACTACTCTTCTATAAATTATTTTGATTCTTTCTTCTCCATTACATTTATAACAAACTTTATCTCCATTAATCTTACAGACCCTCTCCACATCTACACTTATATCAAAATCAACTATCTTTTTCTTATTTCTTATATCCCATCCATTCTTTTTCTTTTTGATAATATTACAATTTAAAAGCCCACCTCTCTTTAAAAGTTTTCTGAATTATATTCTTTAAATATCAGACTCTCTAAAACTCCACTTCCTTATTTTCCTAAGTGCAACCCATCTTTACTATATAACTCCCTTTTTCCAATAAACCAATCCCATACATCCACAAACACAACATTATTTCTCTCACACATTTTTTTCAATCTCTCATTTATAGAACATGCCCTATCTAACAAATACCTCTCATAAAATCTTGGTAATACTCCTACTACCCCTACTCTTCATTTAATCTCCCTCAAATTTCTAACCAATTCTACATACTCATCCATTACTCTCTCTGATGGCTCTAATAAATTATTAGTCCCTACCATAACATATACATATCTACTACCTTGATTTCTTGCTTTATCTGTCACATCCCTAATTCTAGCTCCATGCAAACATACTATTACATACCTACTTCTATTTTCCATTGCAATTATATCCCCACATTATCTTGTTAGTGAATCTCCTATCAATACTGTCTCATAGTCTACTTTCTCTACTCCATCTGTAACCTTTTCTACCATCTTCTGGACCTCCTTATTCATTTCTTCCTTATCATTTCTACTCAATAATTCTTTTATCTCCTCACACTTCATCTCTAATAATTTTAATTTTACTTCTACATCCTTCACTTCTTCCTCTATCTTACTTATTCTCTGGCTAACCATTTCCATTGCATTACTACTTTCTCCAGCCATATATCCTGACACTTCACTAAACCATACTCTGTCCTATCTTCCTCATTTACATTTTGCTCCCTCTTTTCTGACTTTCTCTCTAGACTACCTACACTTAGAAACCACTTTCTCACCTCTTTAAGCATATTTAAACACTGACTACATAACCAGAAACCTGTTACATCCTTCCTATTCTTATTCAAACATTTCAAGTAATACATCTCAGCTCACACTGTCCACTCCACAAGTGCTTGCCTAATTCCTTTCTGTCTATTGTATATACATTGTGCAATACAAATGCAATCCATCTTCTTATTTTTCAAGTCACCTATTGTATATTGGACTTTATAATACCTCTCTTAGTCTACAAACTCCCTTACATGACATAATAAAAATATTTTTGTTTACTTTTTCCCAAATCTGATCTAATTCTAACCACATGTTTTAAGACGTTAGGCTCCCAAATGTTACCTTTTTTTTTTCAAAATAAATATCTATTTTAAATTTTAAAAACCTTCAGTAACAAACTTAACTAAAACGAATTAATCTTACATATAACCTTTTTTTATAAATATCCTAACGCTAACACACATTCAACAAGAACAACTTTTTTTTTACTTTTTCCCAAACCTAATAAACTATAACCACGTGTTTTCTGTTATTAGACCTCCCAAACATTACTTTTTTTTCTCAAAATAAATGTCTATTTAAAAATTAAAAAAACCTTCAGGAACAAATTTAACTAAAACGAATTAATCTTACATACAATCATTTTTATAAATATTGTTACACTAACACACATTCAACAAGAACAACTTAAAAAAACAACAACTTCTATACCTAAAATGGCGAACAAAAACTTTTCGAACAGTTAAACACAAAAATTTTCAATCTTTCAAATAACTCATTCTCTCGATTACAATTTATACTTTCATACACAATAATTCATCTTTATAACGATGCTCTCACAAGATCAATCTCTCACATAATCACTAAACTACTGGAAATTTTTTTAAAAAAATATCAAATACTTAGCTCGGTTCTTGTTCTGCCTAGATGCTAATGAATATGATGTATTAATGTTAATTAACAATTATAATTCTTGTAGTGACATTGATTTCCAATTTGTTATTACATAAGTATAATGATTTTTTTCTCATGTGTCATAGCATCAGCTGGAAAGTGAACCCACCAACCTGGGACAACTGTTTGTAAAGTGGCTGTCACTGACCTCTCGACCACCAATGCTTGACAAGTATAATGACTTTAAAAGCTGATATTCATGAAATTGATAAAAAAAAACATTATATACTAAATGACAAGATACCATGTAAAGTCAGATGTTTTTTTTTTTCAGGTAAATATTTTTTTTAGAATATAATATCTGGAGTTTCACATTTTGTTAGACAAATTAAAATTGGATTTAACTGAATTTTAAAGAAGACCACACATATACTACTACAAAATCAACTATTTTAATTTATATTACTTATTAAAAAATGCTGTAATAATATATGACTCTCATTTTGTATAGCATTATCTTCAATACTGTAAATGCAAATTACAAAATAAATAATATATCAAATTATATGGTGTAAATGTATGACTTATTTTATATCTATATTTATAAATATTTTGATTTATCAAGCAAGGTTTAATTATGGAAATGAGATTTTTAAGCTTATTTATAAAATAATATTCTTTAATAAGCATCACTTTAATGTAATACTGTTTATTTTAAACTTACACTGAGTGAATAATTGATTATACACTAGAAAGTTGGTGAATGGATCTCAATACAATCATACTGCAGAATAATTATCCTGATTTTGAACGATAAATATTACAAGTATATCTTGATTACATCCATACAAGATATTGATGTTTATACTTTGAATATAAAATTATTAGTCTTCTTATATTATTTATTTTTGTTTTATTTTTTCATGTAATCACCTTGGTTTTAAACTAATAAAAACCAAACAATATTTGACAATAATAATGAAATTAAAACAAGTTACCAAATATTTATTGTAAAATCTCTAAATATTGGATCCATTAATAGAATGAATATTAGAATTAACCTTGAAAAATAACAGTAGGCAATGATATCAAATGTTATATTATTCTGTTGTAATTTCTAGAGCTTTGAATCTGACTGTAAGCGGAATGCATGTTCAGCAAGTTAAATACTTTATAAATTTATATTAAGATGCTATTTAAATATACTGTAACAAGTAGTAATCTAAAAAAATATTCAGAAGGCAATTTAATGAAATCTAATGGTTATTTACTATAAATAATATTTTTTTACATTATTATTTTGTTTTTGCAAAAACCTGTTACAAATACTTATATAGTTAAAAAAAATCACAATTTTTTTGGAACAAGTTTAAATATTTCTTCAGATACGTCAAGATCAGACAGGAATTCCAGAGTCGTTTTATTCATAGAAAGCCTAAACAATATATATATATATACATATATATATATATGATGTAACACAACAATTTTAATATATATATATATATATGTGTGTGTGTGTGTGTGTAAAACAAATTTAAAAAATATTTTTTGATTGTAATTACCAACTAAATACTAACATAAGTTATATACAAATTTATTAATACACAATGGAACATTAAAATATCATTACGAGAATAAATATCAGTGAAATAAATTGCGGTTAAGAAATACTAATACGATTTGATTTTTTTAATTAGAATTTAATATATTTTATTATGTTTAGAGTTCAAGGGAGAGTGATCACTTTTAATTATAATAAAGATTCTTACCAGTAAGTTTGAAAGTTCTCATATCATCTAGTATATTGAAGCAATGGATCTGAAGCCCGATCCATGCTTCACATCTTCCTATAAACTTAATTAATATTGTAGACCTAAATTAAGTTTATAGTTCAATATCAGCAGGGTTTTGCATTAGAGTTAAAAATAATTATGCTTATTAAATGTGTATGACATTTAAATATTTTGTTTTAAATAAATTTCATTCTATTAAGAAAAAGTGCTTAACCTATTAGTCAAACATATATATACATCTAGCGTATATATATGAGTTAATGCAAAATTCTGCTGAAATAAAATGCTTACTCTACTATAAAAAAATAATATATTGTTGTTAAAATTTTGTTAAAATATTTAGTATGATTTGATTTTGAGATAAGCCCACCAACATTTCTAAAAGAATGTATAGTTTTAATTAGTGAGCCATTCAAGTGTAATTAAAGATGGCCTTCTCTTTCTTTCTTTTTAATTAAGAGAATTCAAACTTTGAAGTAAGAAAGTTAGAGTAAAAAAGTTAAAGTTATTTTTAGAAGGTGTTGCTTTGAAACAAAGGAGCATGGGGAGGCTTATCAAGATCTCAGATCATACAAACAATAGAAGGTAGCTGACAGAGAGGGTATAAATAGAAGTGAGAACAAAAGACTAGATTATTCAGATTTGTCCTTTTGAAGGATTCAGTTGATATCAGATTTTGCTATTGCAAGGTTGATTCAAGATTTTGCTATTGCAAGGCATTCAGATTTTTCTTTTTGAAGAATTCACATATTCAGATTTTTCTTTTTGAAGAATTCACATATTCAGATTTTTCCTTTTGAAGGATTCAGTTGATTCTGATTTTCCTTGTGAAGGTGATTCTTTCAGAGTTTGCTATTGCAAGGTGCATTCAGATTTCTCTTAGGAGAACTCTGTCAGATTTTGTTCGTGATTTTATTCCCAAAAGTCTACAACTGTTGTCTACAAATCATGAAGAAGCTTGAACCTGCTCACGCTAAAAATCATATAAGTTTGATAGATTCTAATATGCTCGGCTAGGCAAATAAATAGCTTTGCCTATCGCCGAGGTTCCTGAATACCATCCAAAATGCCATAGTATCCACTCAATAGTCATCTGAACTCTGTGCCGTGTCTGGAGAACTTTTCGTGAAACCATACTACATTTTTTCATTGTCCGGACAAATACCTGTCGACGGTCGGATCAAGCCACGAACGCCGTAGGGAACATGACCAAGGAAAAAGGACGGTAATCGTATCTCCTCTATTGAACTATTTCTTATGCTACCTTTTGTTCATATATTTGTTTAATTGCTTCATTGAATTGATATGTATTTGCTATGTAACCATTTTTATTAGACGAGTCTTAATTATATATATATTGTGTGATCATCTATCTATATTTAACCTTTTTCCCTTCGCTATTCTTCCTTACTAACCTGTGTAAATATTTAATATCCCATTGCGGTTAAGTTTAATAGTTAATTTTTGTTCAGTAAAATCTCTTTCCGGTTTTATTTATGTTTGTTAATTAAATACGAGCCAGTTTCTTTTGTATGCCAACTTGATCTCTTTGATAATGCCTCTTCTGTCCGCCATTAGCTTATCACGTATATCTGATTTAGCTATATACGTTTTAAATAATTTTAAACTGTTTTTAGCGCAAAGCAATTAGAAATGCTTTGCGAAAGATCCTTTTTTTTATTGTACTTTATCGAGAAGATCGAGTTGACAATTTTATTAAAATTGGGAAAAGATTTAGACCGCAAACCTATTAATCCGTTTTTATTGTCTAATTATTTTGTTTCATTAATTTAGAGGAATAGCGGAGGCCATTATATCATTAGTCATATTATTAAAGTCATTAATTAAACATGATTTAACTATAAAAAGCTTGAGTTTCTTAATTATATTAAATGCTTTATTTTTACTTTTCAATGATCCAGGCACGCATAACGCAAAACACATGTTTCTTAGTACTTTTGCACATTTAACTATTTAGCTCCTTAGGATTTCCCGTCCATGTCTCTTCCGCTGTTGCTAAGCTTTGTGGCCGGTTGAAAAATAATTTATGTGTGGCTCAGATGGTGTTGTTGGTTTGTAAATTAGCCTTGAGAATAGGCGAAATAGGGCAGAGGTTATAGTATCCTTGATTTAATATCTCGCGTATGAGTGGTCTCGAGGTACTTTCGCTTAGGATTCGAACTAGGTTAAACCAGCATACATAATCTGACTGTCACAATATTTTGCCATGCATGGAATTATTCTGTGGGATCCACGATTCAATATCCTTGTCGTATCTAGGTAGTACAAGTTGCGTTGTGAAATGGCTTCACTTGGAGATTTCATGACTTCCAGGGAAGCAACATTGGCAAATCAATTTCTACTCGCACATTTTGATATAACCTAACATATTAGTGAGAATACTTTTGTAATCGTTTTTATGGATTCTCACGTAATTAACCTTTTATCAAAACCTTAGCAAGCAAATAAATAATTAAGCAAAAAAAGTTTCAGGTATATACTTTCTTTATATAGTTTTTCCCTCTTTTTTAGTCTCTGTGCATCTTTGATTAACACCTGCTAACTTATACCATAATTAAATAATTTTGTCTTCAAAATCATGCTTTTTCTTGCCATTTTTTGGTGGCCATCTTCAGTTATTGAAGGAATGTTGTTGTGTGTCTTTTCTCTTTTATTAGGTACCACTCATTGCTTAGTAATAAGAACTTGTTTTATCTTATGCAAAATAGATTTAGATTTTCTCGTTTTTATTTTTTTATTCTCTTTCAAAAAATATATATACAACACACCTTATTTAAATAATCACTTAGATATTTAAAAAAAAAATCCTACTTGAAAATTAACAGTTTAATTTCTAAATTGTCAACGCGAGTTGTACTAAGTCTAATAAAAATAATAATAATAGATAGATAGATAGATAGATAGATAGATAGATAGATAGATAGATAGATAGATAGATAGATAGATAGATAGATAGATAGATAGATAGATAGATAGATAGATAGATAGATAGATAGATAGATAGATAGATAGATAGATAGATAGATAGATAGATAGATAGATAGATAGATAGATAGATAGATAGATAGATAGATAGATAGATAGATAGATAGATAGATAGATAGATAGATAGATAGATAGATAGATAGATAGATAGATAGATAGATAGATAGATAGATAGACAGACAGACAGACAGACAGATAGATAAATAGATAGATAGATAGATAGATAGATAGATAGATAGATAGATAGATAGATAGATAGATAGATAGATAGATAGATAGATAGATAGATAGATAGATAGATAGATAGATAGATAGATAGATAGATAGATAGATAGATAGATAGATAGATAGATAGATAGATAGATAGATAGATAGATAGATAGATAGATAGATAGATAGATAGATAGATAGATAGATAGATAGATTGATAGATAGATTCTCAAACGTACTTTCTCTTCATACCTGTTTCAATTCAAAGTGTGGTATTAGTTTGTGATTTCATGTCAATTTAGGGACACAAAGATACATTGGTTTCAGGGTATCAGCTACATAGAGGAAATACACACATATTAGATATTAAATAAAAACTTCAATAATCTACTTTACTTTCAACTTCACATAAAAATACTAATTTTGTTGTAGATATTATGGATCATTATTGATAAAAGGATAATTGCAAAATAGCATACGATAAGTTTAACAAAAGTATTGAAATGAAAAAAAAAAAGATATAGATTACAGAAGGCACATTCATTTCCTGTTGTGAATTAACCAGAATATTTCCAATATAAACTTTTCTCACTTTACAATGAACCCTTATAAATTATAAGGCAATATGGAGAAGGTACTAATAACATTAAATCATTTTACAATGCCGGAATACTCAAACTTTATAAGAAAGCAAATAATAACATAAATTTTAAGAAACTAAGTAATAGAGATGCTATCATAATGTGAGCAATTTTATAGATAGGTAAAGCTGGTGGTTAAATAAATGTTTGAATTTGAAATGAGGGAGGGGATTAAATATTTAATGGTATTTGTTTTGATGCATAATGAGAAGCAATAAAGATAGAAAATTGTACAAAAACAATTAGTTTGTAAAACTAGGATAACATTAAAGGTAGATAACAAAGCTTATAGGAGCATAAAACAGATAATAAGAGTTGAAGTGAATAATTAGTTGAACAGATTATGTGGACTTTTGTTATTAAAAGAAAATATGTTGAATTCATTAAGTATATTTATGTATATGTGTCTACAGGTTCACATACTAATTACATTAATTCTTATAAATAATATTGTAATAAGGGTAAACAAATAATAATCCTCAATAGATAATACATTTAATAAATATTACAGATAACAAATAATATGCATAAAAGGTAATCAAATAATAACCTAAATTTTATCATTTGATAAAGAAAATATTTTCTATATTTTAATTGAACAATAATACTTTCAGTTTAATTAAAATTTGAAGATAATTGATATTATTGTATATGTAACAATGTAATTTCTGGAATTTGATTATAAAATAAATTAGAAGTTTGATTTTTTTTTATATGGAAATAATTGAAATAAAATCTAATAACATTTGATTATCCATGATTCTAAAGAATCAAGTAAAATATATATTTCTAGTTCATTCCTGCGTTTACTATAGAAGGATTAGTGTTAAAAAATTCTAACATTGTAACTTTTGTCAACTGAAATTTCAAATGATCTAATTTTATCTTATAAAAATTACTCACTTTAAGATTGTCTGCATAAAAATTTAAACAATGGTGCTCAATCTGTTTTCATGGATTTTAGAAAATTTTCCTATAAATAGGTGCAGCTAACATCAACTATTTTAAAAGAAATAAAAGGAAAAAGCCTGAATTTTAATTTCAGTGATAAACATGTCAAAATTCTGAATGATGACCTGTAAGACTTGAAATCAAATAATGATTATCACTGACCCTATTTTCTAAAGAAAGAGAAGAAAAATGAATGTAAAGTCACCGAACAGACATATTTTAAACAGTATTCGACAGAAAAGCTTTTCCATTCTTCAACACAATTATATTAATTTCTTCAGGCAAAACATTGTATATATAAATAATAACTATAATGGTAATTAACTATTATATACAGTTTTTAATTCAGAAGTACTTTTGTTTAATTCTTAATTCCTCTTAACTATTGTTAAATTCAAAAGCATAATGAAAGCAAACCAGATCAATTCAAATCTCATGAATCCTACATTTTAACATTAGCAGCTTATTTATTAATTATATTCATTTTATTTTTATTTATAAAAAATGCCTCTTCATTTTTTATTATAGTTTCTCTCTTCATGACGAATCTTAACACTTTTAATCAAACTTAAATTTATATTCACATGTTCTTTCATGATTCAAGAAAACTGAATCAGTCATTAAATTATTATCACTTTTACTTTTTACATGATTGTATAACAATTTGTGCTCCTTTAATATTTTTTAATTTTTTTTCAATACTTTACCTTAATTCATCTATATAAAAATAACATGCATCCACAAAAAATTATACACAACATTACTTAATCCTGAAGTTATTAACATTATTTGTAACACAGTCACCAATTACAATCCTTAATAACCAATGAATGTAGGAAGATTTGTGCATAAAATCACCATTTATTGCCAATTCATCCATTGTCCCTAAACTAGTTTTTAGCTTGTGGCTTTTATGAAGACCTTTGTGTCTGAAAGCAATACACCTAGATCTAAAACTCCATAGCCACACTCCAAAAGCCACCTTTTACAGATTTTGTTAACAATAAAGCTAGAAATGTAAAATGAAAACATCTACACTTTTCAATCCAAGCTCATTAACTTCTATATTCATATAAATCAGAAGCAGTTCACCTCTTCATTGATGAAATACACAAGCTATAAAACAGTCTGAGGATATTGAATAAGTAGGAACTAGATGAGAATTTTATGCACTCATCTTCCTGCTCCATTGATTTCTATGCACCAGGTGGCACTTCTGTTAATAATAGATTATGTAAGCATAGGGAATACTGATCATGTGATGTTTTGTTAGTTTTATGACATTCCTACCTATTGAATAATGATGAATGTGGTTTTTGATGAACCAAACACATCAAAATTTATAGATTCTGAACTATAGAAGAGAATAAACTAGGATTGAAAAGATGAAGGTATTTTCACATTCAGTTCCTAATTACCTAGATAGATGAAAAATAACTACTGCAGGATGCATTATATTTTTAGATTAAGGTGCAGTGATCTCAGATTCAAATTTCTTCATTAAACAAAATGTCAAGCTAAAAACTAGTCTGTGGATATTGGATAAGAAAGCACTTGATGAGGTTTTTAGGTACAAATAATTCTGCATCCATTGAATATTAAGGCTTGCATTCATGTGGCTTTACTCAAAGGAGAGTTTACTACTGTTAACTTTTGTTCATGTATACATGAACTATAGATAACTAATGTCATTTATAAAGTTTATTACTAATCCCATTTATAATTTATTTATTGTTAAAATGTTATAAATTCTATAGCAGTTTTGTTTCTGGATAAGGTTGTAAATTTAAAAATATCATTCTGATATAGGCAGAAACATTAAAAGGATTATTCTCACAGAAGCAGTGTTGAAATTAGACTGAGTTTTTCTGATATATTATTTTTCAAAAAGAAAACATTGAGACAAAATTTATGTTTCATTAAATATAAAAAAGCAGGATAATTAAATAAAATTATTATACCTAATTATCATTTTAAATATAGATTAAAATTTAAACAAATCACAGTTTAACTTATTTTTTTGGTTCAAATTTATAGGCAGCCTAAATTAAACATTAATCATAATTTTCATTAATTTTCTGAATAAATATATTTTCGTAAAAAATGATTGCCTTAAATTTTAAATCACTTAAAGATGGAGTTCCATGCAGAAGTATATATAAAATTAATATTGAGGTAGTTGTCCATATGTTCAGTACTTTGATGACAATCAGTATTATGTTACTAGCTAGTGTGTCATAAACAATGAAATAGCTTATTGGCACAAAAGTCTATAACTAAATTTATTATAGCTATTTGAACGTATATCATCATTTCTATTTTAATTTTCAGTGATTATTATAAGTTTAAAGATTTATTCAACCATTATTTTTAATAATTTCTTGGTTATTGCTTATATCTTATGGTAGCTCTAGAGATCAGTGTTTGAGATAGACAGTGTAAACTTATATATATATATATATATATATATATATATATATATATATATATATATATATATATATATATATATATATATATATATATATATATATATATATATATATATATATATATATATATATATATATATATTGAATTTTAAGTTAATACTCTAACCAACCAATCCATCCTGCCAAAAAAACAGTCAATAGAAATTTCATATATTTAACTATGAGGTTCCTCCTGATTTCTCAACCTTTTGTCAGAACAAAGTGTCCATATATTATGTGTAGGCACACTAGTTTGCTTTATATGAGTGTTTTCCATTGTTATGTGAGCAGCTTCTTTAAATTTTTTTCTTTGTACCTTTTTTTATCTATCTGATATTTTTATATTTTCTTATTTGAACATATGTTCATTGAAACATGCATGGTCTTCTTTCTTAGAAACATCTGTTTTCTTAATTTTAATCATTAGTTTGTGTTCTTGCAAATGCTTTTCAATGTATGACTGTTTTCACAAATATATGTTTTGCCACATTCACATGTTATTTCATAGATGTAGTCTTTTTCTTTTCAATGTTTCAAGTTTAGACTGTGTAGAGGTTATAATTCCTCATAGTATGGTATTGGTCTGGAAAACAGTTCTGATATTATAATGATTGCAGATTCCCTTTAATTTGTCTGCTATTTTTGGTTTGTATGGGTACACTACATTACCAATAATTGTTTTTATGTCTCTTTTGTTGTCTATTTAAGGTTTTCTTAACAAAAGTTGATAGATACCCATTGTTTATAAGAGTTTGTTTCATATAGATCTTTTGTTTTTTTCAAATGTCTGGATTCTGAAGAAACTTCACCTGCTGTATTCCATAGTGATAGTATAACTCCATGTTTTGTGTTTCTGGTATGATTCAATATTGTAATCCTAGTGAGAGATATATGTATAAAATTGCATATATCTGTTTTACATGTTTAATAAGGTAAAAATAGATGATCAAATTTATTACAAAGAATAGGTAAATAAATAATTATTTTAAGTAGTTTTAAAATGTAGTTTTGTAACAATAAAAAGAGATTGCATTATTTTATTAAAAAGAGAGAAAATAAACTACTTATTAAAATTAACTACTTATTATAAGTGTTACTTTGAAGGCTTTTGCAATTTTATATATTGCAGAGGCTTTTACTATATGGTGAAACAGCTGAATTCAGGCCCATGTAGCTATCTAGTTTGTTAAGCTGGGTTTGAAGACCTGTATGTGTCTGATAAATTCATGCTTTGAAATTGATAGAAACATGTTTGATAAGTGCTGACATTTGAGTTTATATATATATATATATATATATATATATATTGTGACAGTCAGATGATGTATGTTGATTTAACCCAGTTCGAATACTAGGCGAAAGTACCTCAAGGCCAACCATACGCGAGATATTAAA
>JAQFVV010001779.1:35000-47207 GCA_028023455.1 Epiperipatus broadwayi | reverse complement strand
TATTACTGCCATTAACTAAAGAAAATATTCAACATATACATTAAGGTACGCCTAAGTATTATCATAGTAGACATAATACAATCAAAAAATTATAACAAGAAATTCACCTTCAAATTGTGATAACAGAATATTTTTCATATTAAACTAAATAAAAAGACTATGTATATGTTTGGATACTTTTATAGAAGGGTACAATGTAAGTTCACTAGCCATGTTTGGTTTAGTTATCCATTTATAGAGGTCAAAAATATTATAAACAACATGACAGACTACAAGTTATACTATTTAATTTTTTTTTTTAATATGATTCTAAAAAAACAAAAAAAAAATACATAAAACTACAAATGATTGTAAATAAAGAAAATTTAATATAACTAACAAATTAAAAATCTAGTCAAAGAAAGTGTGGCAAATGTGTTGCAAAATGTGAGTTGTTCATGCCAGAAGTGAGAAATTCTTAATAGCATGTACCATAGCTATAAATGCATCCTCATTTTTATTCAATCAGAGGAACATAAATTCTGCTAAATAGCAATCAATATGTTGTCGCACACAGTTTCCCTGTGCTTTTTGTTTCTTCCATCATTGGAAGATCCCAAATTTTAATAATTTCTATGAGAAAATAAATAAAGTAAAAGTGAAAACATAATAAAATGCCACCAAATAATGGCAGTAATGTTCACATCATACGCTATCATATTAATAAAAAAAATATTTATTATATGTCGTGAAATTGAGTTTATAAGCCATTTAATACCAAAAATTATGCACTTTTATGCTTGTTAGGAAGTTATGTCCATCAATATTTAGTGCATTCAAAGCTCCATGGCTTCCATTTAGTAATAAATTTTAAAGGTAACAATAACTTATAATTTATTTTCTAAATATTGTTTAATTTTAATAAGTAACACATGTTTGGTAAAATATTTTTAAGAAAATCAATATAAAGAAATATTTGAGGCCCCTGAAATGGATACTTGATACAAACATGGATGGCAAACTTCCATCAGATAGCTTCTACAAAAGAAATACAAGACATGCTATTTTTTATATAACAGTATACAAACAAACCTATTAATAATGTGTTTTTTAAAAAAATAAATTCACAAAATAATGGTTGAGTTGAGACAGATTATCTAAAGTTTCAGCACTAGATAAACATTACTATGATTAAAAAAGGAACAACCAATAATTAATAACCTTGAATTTATTTTGAAATGATAAAGATTTTTGGACCAATGTCTGTAGAAAAATCTCATGATTGGACATTGTTTTTTGTGCAATAAAGATAAGATTTAATTTCTATTTTTATAGATTACACATAGAAATAACAGATTTGGCATTAGGGGTAAGTGATAATTCCCTACTTCATTTAACAAATAGAAGTACTTTGTTGTGAGCCAAACAGCACAAATGTTCTATTTAAATATACTTACGATACATTAAAAAAAGACATTTGTAATATTAATTAGCAAGTGTTGTAATTGTGCTATGCTTTTATATGAAATATACATTCTACATATATATATATGTGCGTGTGTGTGTATATATATATATAAGGTAAATATTAATAATTTTAATATAGTATCTCCATGTATGTTGTAAATAAATTTTGGCTATGATGCAACTAGGCAAATTACAAATTAAAAATAGATATTAGCAACTGATTTTACAGTATGCAAGAATATATAGAGTATATGAGCATAGATTTTCACATGACCCACCACTCTCCACACTATCTCATAACACTGATATACTTGAACACATATATATCAAAAAGATACAATCACCAATATGCATATTTTATGCTAAACAAGCAATCACCAGCTGGGCCAGATTATTTTGATCATTATTTTATCATCAGATTTTCAATTGGATGGATGGTTGAAGAGTTGGATTGTGGAGTGGATTGAAGCATGTCCATTAAAGTATAAAGATGGGCTATCTTAATGCATATCTGAGCACTTATTGCATATATGTATAGAGATGATAATCTGGACCAACTGATAATTGCTGGTTTAGCACGAAATATCTATACTGGTGATTATTTATCTTTTTGACATATATGTCTTCAAGTGTATCAGTGTTATGGGATAGAGAGGAGAGTGGTGGGTCATGTGAATGTCTGTGCTCATATACCCTATATATTACATATATTGATACAGGTATATAATAAGCCTGTATTTCAGTTACTATCTAAGAATGTAATTTCCTTAACTAACTTTAAATCAAAATTTTATAATATTAAATATTGATCATAAATCAGACAGTATTACTTTATATATATGAAAACCGGAAATACAACAACAGTTTAAATATATTCACAAATAAACAAGACTGGGTGTTTACCGGAAATTTATCTAAATACAGAGAAATCTCATTAAAATTATTACATTTACATTTGAAAGCTGATTGAAAATCTTTTAATTATATATGCATATAAATTATATATATATATGTTCATATACAGATATGTTTTGCATATTAGAATAATAATATTGTTAATTAAGTTTGAATTGAGTTGCTTTTTAAAGATTAGCCAAAAAAAATAGAATAATATTGTACTTTATATTTTAATGATCGGGGAAGGAGACTTCACATAAACTGCACTACAGGGCGCCATCTAGGCATTTGAACCTAGAAAAATTTATAAAGTAGGCAGATACGTAAGTAAAAAAAAAAAATAATTTTTTTTTTTTTTTTAAATTTTGATTCCGGTCGTTAGCCCATGTCACTAGCTCAGTGGAATAGCAGAGATTTTAAAACATTTATAAGTTTCAATAGACTTCTATTCTCAAAGTATATATTAAATATTTAGAACAATAAAATAAAAGAAGCCACTGCCAGTAATTAACACACAAATAGATTTTTATTAACGCACATTTAAAATTGAAGATTAAATTTATTTTTAGATTTTAACATTAATATATATTTTTTTTTTTAAAATTTAAATTACTATTTTAAATAGATCGCACAGATTTGCTTTAAAATGTTGGGTATAGATCGCTTACATAGATTCCATGGTCAAAAACATTTCAAAATAAACATAAATGATCAAAATACAAAATTATTGATGCCGACAATCGCAGAGGGAAACTTATAAGTAACCCAATAGTATTCACCATAAGATACTTGCGTTGTCACCAATAACTTAAAAGACATCCGAATAAATACATTTTAGATACTCACCGTAAGGTATCATTATTTATCGAATGTCTATATATTTTGATAAAATATGAAAACCAAAATATAATTAACCGCAAACGAATCCATGCAAGCGTCTATAAACAACTTAAATTTAATACATTTTAGTTAGAACATAATATACCCACAAAAAAAATGAACTGGAAATGATTGCTTAAACATCTACATAAAAAAATAGCAATAATTGAATTTGCATTCTTTAAGTCAGATAAGAGTTATTTTCAGTTATTAATTACTTGCAATTTTAGGAAAGTTCTTATTAGATAGACACAATAGTTTATACTTTACGGATTTAATAGATTGAGAAGTCCATCTTCGTGATCACTTTCGTAGATTTTGTCCTTTGAAATGAAACTGCAACTTGCCATGCATTTGGTCAGGAGCTGTCATCCAGAGGCCTCAGCTGGTTGTCCGGAAAATTAAATTTATTGCAGACTTCCACATCGTGAAAATCTGCAATATAGCTAGTTATAACGATCTATTCATAGTCAGCTCTCAGATAACAATTATAATAATAATTTGGCTTTTATATTTTTATTAGTCTCTTATCATTAGATCTTGAGATTCAACGAGCAAGATGTCACTAATCCATTCGTGTTTCAGTTATGGTCCGTGCTGTCATTTTCGTGTTTGGATTGGTCATTTAATTCCTTTGTATTCTCTTATCTGACCATTTAATTTATTTTACATGCCTCACGAGGTAGTTTGCTTTTGAACAATCATTTAATTAATAAGACAATCATTTCCATTTTCTAAGACTATAGAAATCAACATTATTTCTATTTTTAAAATATCAATCTTTATATCTTTACTTTTTACAAAAAAAAATTACTTTCAAATATTTTTATTTTTTAAAAGTTTTTAAAGTTGTCCATCATGCGATCTATATATATTAAACAACTTTTAATTTTCAGTTTTTTAAGTTTTTTTTCTGTTTAATAAATCAAATTTTATTTACAATCTTTTTATTTTCATTTTAAAATAATGTAACGGCATATATTCCGTTACAATATATATATCATATTATTATTATTATTATTATTTGTGAGATATTTCATGTAATGAAATAATAGATCCTGACGTTTCAGGACAATATCAAATACCTTCCTCAGATCGTCCTCTTTTTAAATCATAAGAATGCACGTGAGATTTAAAATCATTTTTATCGTTTTTTTTTCTCCTCATATTTAAATTCTATTGGTTGAGAAGTTTTAAATTTTATTTTCTCTTCCAATAGCTTCTTCCAAATGTTGTTAAAAATGATAAAAATGAGTCTTATAATTTGAGAAAGAGGATGCTCTGAGAAAGGTACTTGATATTGTACTGAAACATCAACATTTAGCTATTTCACTACATGGAATATCCAGCAAATGAAAATAATAATATGACAACTGTGAAAATATTAGAATAAATATATATATCGCTATTTTGGAGATAATCCTAAAAAAAGATTGTTTTTATACTAATACCAAATATAGGTGCCAAATGATCTAAAAACAATGCAATAAGATTAAAAAGATTATGAAATGCATTGTTCTGACTTATTTCAAAAAGAATAAATATGAAAACAGTATAAATGGGCTCAAAAGAAAGAATGTTATTTGAAGAATTCTTCAGAGTTGAAATCACCTGAAATATAACTTTTGTGCAGTTCATAATTATTTCATTAGTTATTATTAAGATTAAAAAGCATTAGACTATTAATATTAGTTGTTAATGTACACAAATTTATGAGTAATCAAATTTTTCCTGTGAACTTTAGATAATTATGACACGTTTGTAAATTTAAAATGTTTATATATATATATAATTTAAATATGTGTATTGTCTATACTAAGCTTAATATAATTATAATGAACTTGAACTCGAACTTTCAAGCTCTCTACATCTATCGAATCTATCTTATAAAACTGATGCATATGATCACATATATGTGAAAAAATAAATGATCTTCAATATATATATATATATATATATATATATATATATATATATATCTGCATATATATATATATATATATATATATATATATATATAATGCAGAACAAGCATTCAGCAGTTGGCCCAGATCACCATCTTTCACACATATATACAATTAGTGCCCAGTTTTATATTAAGATAACAAATCTTTAAACTTTAATAGACAAGCTTCAATCTTCTCTAGTCTCCAATTCTTCAGCCATCCATTTGAGTCAAAATTCAAAGATGGATTGCTTAAAGTTCTTATTGATGCCAATATTATTGTCATACTCATGTTAGCCTTAAGCCAATCTGATCCTCACACACAAACTTTAATACATCTATTTAATTATACAGAAGAAGGATGGACTGAATACAGAGTGAATATATAACATTTAAATATATGTATACTGTCTATACTAAACTAATAGTGATTTAATAAACTTGAAGTCGAACTTTCGAGTTTCCTACCTCTATCCAATTTGTATTATAACTGATACACATCATCAAGTCCATACAAAAAAGATAAAACATCTCCAATATATGTATTTCGTTATAAACCAGCACTCATTAGTTGGTCCAGATAACAAACTTTCACACATATATACAATGACTTTTCAGTTTTATATTAACAAATCTTTAAACTTTAATAGACACACTTCAATATTCTCTGCTCTCCAACTCTTTAGCCATCTCACTCATGAAAAATCTGAAGATGGAATACTCCTACTTTGAGCATTTCGTCCTTGGATTTTCAATGAAATGGAAGGCTGAAGAATTGAGGAATGGAGAAAATTGATGTTTGACCATTAAAGTTTAATGATTTTCTATCTTAATATAAAACTGAGCACTGTTTGTATATATGTATGGTAGATAGTAATCCAGACCAACTGATGAGTGCTGGTCCAGCACAAAATACATATATTAGTGATCATTTATATTTTTCACATGTACGTGATCATGTGCATCAGTTGTATAAAATACATTGTGTGTATATATATATATATATATATATTAAAACCAGGCACTCTTCACAAACCTGGGAGCTTAATTGTAAGTATAGAGGATTTGAACTCAGATTTTCAAGCACCCTTCAACTATCCACACTATCTTATACAACTGATACACATGACCACACTCATGTAGAAAAGATTAATAATCACCAATATATGTATTTCATGCTAAACCAGCACTCATTAGTTGGTCCAGATTATCATCTCTCATATATATATATATATATATTGTAATGGGCACATACGTATGTTACATTGTTTTTATTAGTAAACACGAAAAGAATAAAAGTTCGCAAATAAAACTTCCTTTTTAAAAATTAAAAATTGAAAATTAAAATTCTATACTAAACTCATATATATAAAATCACACAAATAAAAAAAATTATTAAAATAAAACTTTATTAAAAATAGAAAAAATATTTTAAAAGCAAAAACTTAAAAAGATTTAGAGATAAAAATATATCTTTAATTTTGGAAAACACATTAAGTAATCAGAAAATGGAAATGATTATTTTAATTAGTTAAATATAAACTAGCCCTTGGGCATTTAAAATGTATAAGCAATGGTCAGATAGGAAAACAAAAGAAACTAATAGCAAATGAGAGAAATCCATCAGGAAATCGGACCTCAATGGAAGGATTATCATCATCGATGATGTAACGTCCATTGGATCCGAAAATTAATATAAAAGGAAAACTTTGGAAATTATTAGAGTTATTACGATGTGACTATATGTGTTAGTTTGGAGTTGAAGGAGAAGGGATTGAAAGACGCACTTTCCATTCCTTCAGTTGTTCAAAAAAATGAAATATCGTTTTCCGATATTGCAGTCCACAGGACATCAAGGCCCGGAAGAATACCATCAACCATAAAGGACCAGCGATTCACTGCACACCAATCTCCTTATGACTTCATGGGATTAATACCTTCCATTACAAGAAATCAGAGAAAACACATTTTTCAAAACAGTAAGAAATATATAATTTATGAACATTTCTAAACAAAAGAACTCTAAATACTAAACTTTTCAATATTTATAAATATAAGAATTTCCTATTTGACTAAAGTAGTTAAAATGTTATTTGATGTATTTCTTTTGTAAAATCTTTCCATTTATATTTTTTCTTTTTTAAGTTTTATTATGATTTCTGTTTCCCGATAAATTAAAATATATCAATGATAAACTTAAGTTGGGCGTGAATGGCTGTATAGATTTGTAAAGTTATATTAGGGGAGGGTAATCTTAGGTTATTCATGTCATTGTTGAACTGGGTCAATGGATTGGATATATTGATGTAGTTAGTAGATGTAATGCAAGATTCGCTACAGGCAGAATCGCTTGTATATGCTGCACACTTCCTCTTGCCTAGGGAATGTGATCGTAAGTCGGCAAAATGACCGCAGTCCGTTTCTATGGATTTTTTTTTATTGTTCTTCTCGTTAGATAGATGTAATATTCCTATCTGACGAGAGTCAATGTCTTATCTTAACTTATTTTGTGTTGCCGTATTTGTATTACATTGAATACATCGATATATCAGATGGATTGACACCAGTTTGACTGCAAACTTTTAGCCTAAGGTTAAATGGGGATAGAATGTTTTATCTTCAAATGCAAATCTATGTAATCTATTCATACTTGACACTAAATAAAAATGCATTAAATTTAAGTTGTTTATAGACACTTGCATGGATTCGTTATCGGTTAATTATGTTTTGGGTTTTCATATTGGATCAATATATATAGACATTCGATAAATAATGATACCTTACGGTGAGTATCTAAAATGTATTTATTCGGATGTCTTTTAAGTTATTGGTGTCAATGCAAGCATCTTATGGTGAATGCTATTGGGTTACTTATAAATTTCCCTCTTCAATTGACGGTATCACTGACTTTGTATTTTGATCATTTATGTTTATTTTGAAATGTTTTTAACCGTGAAATCTATGTAACCGATCTATACTTAACATTATAAAACAAACTTTCATAAATCTATCTGTGTGAACTTAATTAAAATGTAAACTTATAATATTATAAAAATTAAAATGTAAATTTAAATTTTAAAGTCAAATTAAAATCTAAAATAAACATACTAAAATAATAATGTTAAATTTTATATATATGTGTGTAAATAAATGTTTGTATGTTAATTACTGGCAGTGGCTTATTTTATTCTTTTTTAAAAATATTCTTAGATAAGAATTAATAAAATATATATTATTATAAATATAAATCTCTGCTACTCCCTGAGCTAGTGACAATGGGCTAATGACCGAAATCAATATATATAAAAGGAAAAAAAAATTTTTTTTGTTTGACTTACGTATCTGCCTACTTTATAAATTTTTCTAGGTTCAAATGCCTAGATGGCACCCTGTAGTGCAGTTAATGTTAAGTAGTCATCTTATCCAGATCATTATAATATATATATATAATCAATGCACAATTTATATTAAGATAGCAAATCTTCATACTTTAATGGACAGGCTTCAATCCACTGGAACCTCCAACTTTTCAGCCATCCATATCATTGAAAATCTGATGATGAAAACTCAAATCCGATGCTGATGCTGATATTATTGCCATGCCGATGTTGATCTGAAGTCACTCTGAGCCCTTATGTATAGATTGCAGTGGATTGAAGCCTGTCAATTTAAGTATGAAGATTTGCTATCTTAATATAAACTGAGCATTTATTATATATATATATATATGTGTGTGTGTGTGTGAGAGATGATAATCTGGACCAACTGATGAGTGCTGGTTTAGCATGAAATACATATATTGGTGATTAGTAATCTGTTGTACATGTGTGTGGTCATGTGTATCAGTTGTATAAAATAGTGTGGATAGTTGAAGGGTGCTTGAAAATCTGAGTTCAAATCCTCTATACTTATATATATATATATTGAAACAGACAGATCGGAGAACCGATCTTCGTTTCAGGTGTTTTCATGTACGGTAATTCAAACTACTGTTCGCCCGCAGTGAGATTTTGTCTATTTTGATTTATAATAAAAATTAGTTATATATTCTATAGTTTATCAATCAATATGTAAAGATGCCGTATATAAATGTCGCAAACCATGAAATAATATTTGTGTGTGCGTGGTTTGCGAATTTGTAAATTAATTTAAAGTTTCAGTGCGGGCGTATTTGTTTTAAATTTTAGTTTTAAAATTGTATAAAGTCGTTTAAAAATACTGATCAAAAATCACATTCCTTTGATCAGTGTTTTTAATTAAAATCTAATCGCACAAATGTACAGAGTAATTAAGTTGTATTCAAAATTAGTAAGGAATTTTATAGGTAATTACTATGTCAATTTAAAAATAGCGTATTAAATTAAAAGATGGCTAAAAACAGATAATTGATTGTTGGTCAAGCTGCATCGCTAGAGGCTAGAGAAAGTAGGCGGAGCCTAAAACAAAAACAAGTCGGGAAGGTCAGCAGTGGCAAATGCGAGAAAAAACTTACATTCTAACTTTGGTCGTGTTTGAGAGAGGTAGTCTCGAGACAACACAGCAGTTAATAATAATTCAAATATCTTATTAAGAAGTTTACCAGTGAATCGCAATGTTGATGGGCTAAGTGCCAGGAGCTGGTCTCTGCCCGCCAATATGGATCCTCGTGCCGCTATTTGATCATGTTTCATATACTTCAGAATTTCCAACTTCCAATCTCAAAACTTACTATGCCTTACAAATAACTTTCAAAAATGCGCGCCTACGTTCGTCACAAGCCAAGCTGGATGAAGAAAAAGAGAACTTTGTTACACGAACTTTAATTTTCTTCCGTGCTTAATGTTATCAATCAAGTGAATCATATGTAAGTTTTTATATCATTTATAATGCTATTATTTAACCTGTCAGTAAATTTTCTTTTCTTTTTAATCCTCTGCTCTAGTCTTTAGAAATCATTTATAAAATTGTAATTAATAGTAATAATATTTCAACTGAATGCATTTATATTTTCTTATGTTGCTTATTTTATAAACAAACAATGCCAATAGTAATATTTCCAACTCTGTGTAAACTAGTGTGTAATAATGATCAATTTAATTTAAAAGTAAATTCATGTTCTGAATTAAATATTCTTTCACATTCCGAGTTAGTAAATGTTAAGTCACTTTATTATTCTATGTTAAGTTGTTATAAAATTACAATCTAAGGTTCAATATTAAATATATATAATAGTTTCAAAGTGTTATCTTAATGTCATGTCTGATCTGAGAAATAACTCCCCGTATAATTTGATACTGTCGCTACCGCCTGTCAACCTGAAGGGTTAGGAGTCCCAGAGTAAAATTAACTAAGTATTGTTTTTCACCGTCAGTTTAATTTCGCTATGTTTTATTGGGGTAAGGATCTCAGCCTGTGGCGTAGAAACAGACAAATAGTTTCCAGGTTTTATATAATTTCTTTTAAAAAAATCCGCTTCAAGTATTCGTCCTTCGTCTGTGGCAATGCCGTCCCTTCGCTGAAGTTAGCGTCTCGCCATTCTACCATTGGGGAATGAAAGCAGTTTTTCTTTCCCGGTAATCTCTTGGATCACCGGGGTTCGAAATGATCCCGGCTGGTTGTCGTGTCCCGGAACTACTTGGGGGCATTAAGCCTTGTCAAAGTACAAGCCGCCCGGTATTCCGTTAATGCACCGCAATTGATTACTGTAGGGCTCTTGAATCCAGGCAACCACCAGTTCATCTATCTTCCATGTTGTATTTATATAAAACCACCAGCACATCTATCCTTTATGTCGTATTTATATAAAACCACCTCCACTGTTCGTCTACGTTCCGGCTCGAGCCTATTCTAATAAAATAAGTAAACAAAAATCTTTAGATAAATATTTTTTCCAATGCTCTAATACTCTGATTCTTTTAACCACCCGTCAATCCTTCAATCACACAGCTATTGGCATGAGTTTGTTCATTAAATAAAACGTTCACTAAAGACTAGTAGCTAAATACAAGAGGATTTATGAAGTCTTACCGTACTGTATAACACTATATTTATATGCTGTATATTTCTATTATATAACATTATATTTATGTGCTTTCTATTTGTCTTATTTAACACTATATTTATATGCTTTATATTTTGCTTATTAAACATTTTATTTAATCTAAATTTTTGTGTCCTCCACCTTATTACTCTCTAAGTCTATTTAGCCACTTACTGTCTGTATTGGCAACTTAAATATATACGTTACATAAATGACCGTCCCAGTATCTATAGTCAAATAAATCTATTTATCATTAACTGTAAGAATTTAGTCTATGTTCTGAGCTGAGCTAGAAAAGGGATAACCCCGTGCTGTTATAAAGTCATCATCGGTTAGTCATACCGGGGTTTGGGTTTGAATTCAGTTGGCGTTTTGGGAATTTATTCTTAAACGTGGACTGGGTTTGAACTTGGGTACTGTGTATGAGTAAGCGTGGTGGATTTATACCGGTACAATATATATATCATATTATTATTACTATTTGCGGGATATTCCATGTAGTGAAAAAGCTAAATGCTGACGTTTCAGTACAATATTTAGTACCTTCCTCAGAGCGTCTTCTTTCTCAATTCTTATGATTTGAGAAAGAGGACGCTCTGAGGAAGGTACTTGATATTGTACTGAAACATCAGCATTTAGCTTTTTCACTACACAGAATATCCCGCAAATAGTAATACTAATATGACATCTTTTATCCGTGAAAACATTAAAATTAACATATATATATATATATATATATATATATCTTGATGAGCCACAGAATTATTTTTATGCTAACAAATATGTATACGATGTGTTGAATGGATCATGAGGAATTCCTAAGACTATCTAAATAGACAGAAACTTGACAGCCTATAAAATCTGAGGAAAAATTGGGATAAGATGAACCACTGTACAACTGAAAGTCGTTTGAAATAAAGATAACTGAAAATGTAATGTCCACTCCATAGGTTCTTGTCATTGCAGCTGTTATTACTATATGTTTATTCATATAGTATACAAGCATGGATGGGCTGCTCAC
>JAQFVV010001779.1:0-30000 GCA_028023455.1 Epiperipatus broadwayi | reverse complement strand
GATGGCATCAGGATTTTTCGAAAGACATATTAATAAATGAAAGATGGTTGAACTCTGTTAACCTTTCTGCAAAATTTAATTTGCTATTTTTATTCTTGCAATTGCTATAAGTAGCATCTTAATCAGTGCATTCTCAACCAAACTTATTTAGAAACATTTTTACCCTAAACACAATGTAAATTTTTTATGATAATAAATATTTATGTTAATAAAAATTTGAGACAAACACATCATTTGAATTTACACAATCAAACTATTAGTAGTTTAAGAGTTTAAATAATGTTATTTGATATGTTATTTAAACAATATCAATAAAATTATGTTTCTTATTTAATATTTTAGTGCATACATTAGTAAAAAAACAAACATTGAGTAAAGTTATCAGAAATAAAAACTCAGTATGTTCATATGATGCACTAGTATCAAATATACTAGATAAATCTTTACTACATATGGAATGCATATGTGTTTAAAACAATGACATGTAATGAGTTATGATATTGTTATGAATAAAAATGCAAACAAAAACACCACTCAATTAATAAACAAATATAGATTATTGGAAGACTGAAGATGAAAAGCATAAGATCCAATTAATATTTCTATCAAAAGTGCATAATTTTTCATACAAAATAACACATGCGCTTTGCAGGTTTTAACTATAAATGACTGAATACTAACACTTCAAACACATGATAAAGTGTTTGAAGTGTTAGTATTCTGTCATTTATAGTTAAAATCTGCAAAGCACATGTGCAACAGCTTAATGCTGTTTAAATATTACAGTTTATAAACATCATGCTATATAAAATATTTGATTTATTTACATTATCGCTATGGATATGAGGCAAATGGCCTCAAAAGTGCTTAGTGTATAATACTTTTTGAAATTTTTATAGCTTCTCATTCAAGTGTTTCATACACTTTTTAATTTGTATATACAAAGTAACATAAAATTTCATGCACATTGTTTAAAATTACTTACTACATGTGGTAACTCTTCAGAGCTATTAAACACTAAATTTGACAATTTGAATTTTTAAGGTCCTTATGTTACTAAGTCTCATGGTTTTTGTCAATAATTCTTATATTAGTATCATTTAAAAAGAAATGTATCATTTTATGGTTTGCAGAATAATAAATTAAATATGGAAGTTATAAAAAAATTAAAGACTTTAATGCAGATTTTATGTGACTTATAAAAAAGGTTAAAAAAATGGAATAAAGGTAAAATACAATATTATTTTTGTGACATTAAAAATAACAAGTGGATTGAAAAAACTGGATCACAATCTTATTATATTCATGGATATTTTATTTTTTAATGATATTGATAATACTTATGGTTGATAGGATAGTTTAATCATTTTTAAATAATTGATTCTATGGTCTCTCTTTTGGATTTGGATAAACTATCCAACTTAGTGAAGTTTAAAAAAAATCTTAACTATTTTAAATTGAAAATAATGCAGTCATAATGATATACTTGGCTAAGCTTAGAACAATTACAGAGTTTTAAATTAAAATAAAGTCATTTAAAAAGTTTAAATTGATTTAATTAAAAATTTATAAGAAATATAAGCATGCTGTTTGATGGTGTTATTTATGTGTAAAATCACATAATAATGTCATTTAAGTGGACACAGGACATATGTTACATCTAATACACCTTGTACATTGTTATTAGATATTGTACATAAATATTATGACCTGCTTTGTTCTTCATGGGAAACTTTATGTGAATTCTCACACATAAACTTTTTCTCCCATCTTATGTGAGAGTGTGTATATGTCAACTGTTTTAAATTTTTACTTTGAAATGTTTTTTTTTTTTGTTTTTTTTTTGCTAAATGGAAGTCATGTAATTTGAATAAAATGCAATTGTCACAAAGTTCAATTTGTCCTGGAGACAAATTTGAAGCTGACAAAAGTAGTCCAAATGTAGGAACAAACTGAATTCTGAGAAGGTCATGCATTAAGTAACATCTTGTTGAGACAAACAAAATGGCGTATTTTAGCAAAAAAACAAAAACAAAAAAAAAACAAATCATCTGCTTGAAAGATTTGCCATCAACAGAATTCGAAGCTGTAACATTTCTGTAAGCAAAAAATGTTCTAATAAATGAGAAGACTTGCATTTGTAGATCGTAAATGAAAGTTTATAATACAAATACAAGTCAGTTCAGATGTTCATCATGTTCACATGATCAAAGGTGTTCTGTTAAGAATAGGAGTTGGTTTGACAGTTCGAGAAAAGAGATATCTGTGAGACCCAATCCACAGATGCAGTTTCTTTAGAAACTTGTAAAAATGTTTTTTTTTTGCTTTTTTTTTGTGTTGTTGTTCTGATTTCACTTGAAATTTATTTCATATTTTGATTATTAATAATAAAAGAAACACCTTTTATTGCTGCTTTTGTGTTTAGATGTGTGTGTGTTTGTGTTATGAAAAACATTATTTTTTCTTAACGATTAAAGGATTCATATCAAATAATGATTAAAAAGATAAACTAATGGTAAGACAAAAAACAGTTGACTTTTTGTTTTGATTAATAAAAAAGCAAAACAATTTTCAAAAAGCAAAACAGTTTTTATTTGCTTTTTTTCTGTTTATATGTGTGTGCATGTCTGGATTTTTTTTAAAAAAAAAAGGTTGATAATGTTTATGTATAAAAAAAAGTTGAACCAAAAATTATCCATAACAACATTAAAAAAAAGACCAAAAACAATTAAACTACTTTATCAAATTAAAGCAGGCCCTGTAATGTTACATTTATGCGTGTGTCTGCATTATAAAAAAAAGTAAAAAAAGATTGACAATGTTTATAAAAAGCAAGTTGTGTTTATAAAAAGCAAGTTGAACCAAAAATTAATCATAACAACATTCATAAAAAAGCCCCAAAACAATTAAACTACTTTATCACATTAAAACAAGCCATGAAATGTTACATTATATGTGTGTGTCTGTATTATAAAAAAAGTAAAAAAAGATTGACAATGTTTATAAACAAAAAGTTTAACCAAAAATTAATCGTGACAATATCCAAAAAAAAAAAAACAACCAATAATAATTAAAAAAAAAAAGTTGAACCAAAAAATAATCGAACAACAGCACAAAAAAAAAAAAAAAAAGAAGATAAAAAACAATTAAAATACGTAGTCAAATTAAAGTTGGTCCCGGTAATGTTACATTTTATGTGATTTTGCAAAGAAACAACACCATCAAGCATTATATCAAAATCATATTAAAATAATTTGTTCCTTATAAGTAAATAGTCATAGGAAATGAATGCAGTTTTAGAGAAACTGAAAGCATTATAGGCATGTTTTTTTTTTTTTCAGAAAAATGCCAGAAAAACTAAAAGCAAAGTTGTGATTTCTATATTGCTTTTATTTGACACAGTTAATTAAAAAAAATGAGGCAATGTTTAAAATATGTTTGTTAATGACTAAAATTTATTTATACTAAATAGCTTCTACATGATAAGATAAGAGAAAATATTAGTGCTATTAATAAAAAGTATTACACATTTAAAGCAAATAGAACAGATGTTAAAAATATTAAAGACAAACTCCAAGTGTATTCTGGACTTCTTTAATACAGGCTTTGGAAATAGGTATTGGAAATCTAATGAACCAGGCATAAATATATATATTTTGTTAGGGAAAATTTTAATCTGAAGTGACAAAAACTAAGTAGAACTAAAAATGAAAATTTTCAACTCTTTGATTTCACAGTATCAAATTTCTCCATAAAATATTGCCACATAGTGCAAAACACAGTAATCAACAAAATCTAGAAGGTTAGTGCAACAAAATTCCTATTTAGTGCCTAAATATTCAATATCTTCAGACTAGTTTGTAGCTTTTGGCCTTCATCTGTGAGGAGCCTATGATCTAATAAAACTCCTGAGATACACATTGAACTTATGACTACTTATTTTTGATAATTCAAAATATTGTTTACAGAATGTACTTCATAGTGATAATCATAACATAAAAATAGCTTAAATCCTTTGAGGGAAGACATTTTTCACTAATATTCAGCTTGATTACTTATTAATGTAACATTGTGAAGCAAATGAATTTTGTTTACTCAGTAGTCTTGTTTGGTTGTTGAAGAATAACAATAAATACAATATCCTGCTAATTCAATTATCACATTAAAAATAATATTATTTCTTCACAAATGAGATTACTACTGCAACTAAATAATGATATGTAGAACATTTTTTATTCAATTTAATGTTTAAAAAAAAACCTTGAAATTTCTATTGATGTAACATAATGATATAAAAGAAAAAAAAGTGCATGCTTTATTAATTTTGAAATATATGACAACATACTACCATTCAGTATGTTTTTCAACATGAAGTATATGGTTTTAAATGTGCTATTATAAAAACAGTTCTTTATTGGATTAGGAGAAGCTAATGAAATAAATACTAACAGACTTCAGAGACAAAGCCTTTGACATTGAACTCAACTATGAATTTTAGGAATATACAAAACCTAATTAATATTACACAGTTTTTCTCAAAGACAATTCAATCAACTGTTACAAAAATACATGTCTTTGACAAAATGTGTTGAAAAATGAGTATGAGAAAGAGTTGTAATTAGACAAGCTGCTGAAATCTTTCAAGAAGTTTACAACCAAAATGAAATGGTAGTGTCCAGTATAAAAAAAATATAAATTAAAGGTCCATTATACGATATATGGAACTTATTCATCATGGAAGAGTTTGTGTAGTTATAGAAAAACTCATCTGTAATAGTTTACATTTTTACCATTCTATATTTTTTGTCTCCTGTTAAAATGTACATATAAGAGTGGATGTTAATGAACTATTCAATAAAGCAAAATCCACACACATACTTTTTCTTAATTAAGTTTTTAGTACATTTTAGTCTTTATTTTACTTTTATAATATTTATTGTTTTTAAATTTAATACAAAAAATAAATGAAAACATAAATATTTACTATAATCATTTTAGCAAGAATGTAATCTTATGATAATATTTGCTATTTTTTATATAGTTTCTATACTTTAGAATTTTTTGAGGGACATTAATCACAATCAGAACTACTTTCATAGCAATAAAATAGAATTATATTGAGTATTAAATTAGTTATTTTTTTAAATTGACAAAAATTCTGTTTATGAATTTATTAGATAAACTAATCTTAGATTTTTCATAGTAATATATTATAAAGTTGTACTTTATATATATTTGGATACTGTATTTATTAATATTTAATTATAAAATATATATATATATATATATATATATATATATATATATATATATATATATATATATATATATATATATATATATATATATATATATATATATATATATATATATATATTACAAGCATAAAGCTAAACTAGCCAATATATAATCAAAACTACCCCAAATCCAAAATTCAACCAGACCAGCATAAAAATAATATTAAAACACAACCAAAGGTTTCACTGCTACAAGCAGACTTCTCAAGTGTAAAGAACTACAAAAACTACACACATATATATAATATTTAAAATTACCCACAAATCCATTCACTTCCCATCCACCCTTAATATTAAAAGAACTCTTAAATAAGTTAATTGCTTCAGAATAATAAATTTTCAATAATAAAGAATCTTTAATTCTTCTTTTGATTTCATTTCTCTCAAAGAAGACAACCTTAGCTTCATTAAAATCAATAGTGTGGCCTGTATCCTTTTCATGGACATACAAAGAAGAACTAAGATATCTATTTTTAACTCTACTTTTATGGACCTTTATTCTTAACTCTACTTTTATGAACCTTTATTCTTTTAAATGAAAGAATAAAGGTCCATAAAAGTAGAGTTAAAATAGATATCTTAGTTCTTTTTTGTATGTCCATGAAAAGGATACAGGCCACACTATTGATTTTGATAAAGCTAAGGTTATTTTCTTTTAAAGAAATGAAATCAAAAAAAGAATTAAAGATTTTCATGGACATACAAAGCAGAACTAAGATATCTATTTTTAACTCTACTTTTATGAACCTTTATTCTTTTAAATGAAAGAGTAAAGGTTCGTAAAAGTAGAGTTAAAAATAGATATCTTAGTTTCGCTTTGTATGTCCATGAAAAAGATACAGGCCACACTATTGATTTGGATGAAGCTATGGTTGTCTTCTTTGAGAGAAATGAAATCAAAAGAAGAATTAAAGAATCTTTATTATTGAAAATTTATTATTCTGAAGCAAGTAACTTATTTAAGAGTTCTTTTAATATTAAGTGTGGATGGGAAGTGAATGGATTTGTGGGTAATTTTTAATATTATATATATGTATAGTTTTTTGTAGTTCTTTACACTTGAGAAGTCTGCTTGTAGCAGAGAAACCTTTGGTTTTATTTTAATATAATTTTTATGCTGGTCTGGTTGAATTTTGGATTTGGAGTAGTTTTGATTATATATATATATATATATATATATTGTAATGGAAACTATATGGTGGCAGCCCTACGATTGGACTAGCCAAATGTAATGGAACCTATAGGTCGCTTACAATTGGATAAGCTAAATATAATGGAACGTCTATTAGGTATTCCATTAAAATTAAAGAATGAAGAAAAACAAAATTATTCCAGTTATATTTAAATAAATTGTTTAAATGCCCTTCCAGCTAGCTATACATAAAACAAATCTAAAATCATGTAAAGCAATGAGACCTATCTTTATAATTTATTTTTAAGGTTGATGTGACTAACTAATCAAATATATATATTAGAAACAATAGGACTTTTACTAAATTCAAATATACACATCTAACTATATAAATTTATGTACCTCTAAATATATAAATGAATAATAATATGTGTAAGTGACCTACAAACCAAATAATAAATGAAATATGAAATTATCTTTTATTATTTATAAATTCAATTAATTTCATAATAACTTTGGCATTAAAAGAAAATAAGAATAATATAGTATCGCTCTTTTAAATAATTACAAAGGCATTATTTATAAAAACAAATAGTACATCCTTTATTTTATGTTATAGTTCAACTTTAAATAATATTGATGTTTTAAATATAAATACAAAGAATAACTATGTGTATATACTTGTAATAAGTATATATAGATTAAATATATAAAGACATATTTCTGCCTAATAATTATAATATAAATATAATAGTTCATATACAATATCAACTTATAAATTACATTTTAAGATTTTTAAATTATTTAAGATAATTGTCTGAACATCTGTTATACGTTTAATATTATTATAAAACAAGATGCTTAAATTGATTATTTATATAACGTTATATTTTATAATGAAAAATAAAATAAACAAACCAAAAATATCGATCTCAAAAATATATTTATACATATAAAATTCTTTACTACCTTTTTAAAAGTTCCTTAGTTAGTTTTCCTTTAAAAGTTAATTTACTCCATGAGTTATTTCTTTATCCGTTTACTATTATTATTAGAATGCATTCTGTCGAAGGTGAAGAAACTATTATGTTAAAGAAAATTGTTAATTCCTAGACACATGCATATTTTATCCTTTCAAAATTTCCTTCATTAAAAAAATAAATAAACAAATTGAAATATTAAATCCAGCATGTCAATTCCTATTACTTCCAGATTATGATTAAATTAACGATTATACATTTAAGATAGCTATATCAAATTTCAGCTCCAGACGCGACGAAATTTATACATTGAATTTTTTTAGTTGTTCCATTGAAAATTGCCTTGGAATAAATGAATGTGATGACGCAGCTCCTAGCTGCGATATATTTTTCTTAGCAAGCCATAATTTATGTATTTACCATAAGATATATATGTTATTTCAGTATTTTGAAGAATAGTAAATTTTATAGAACTAAAGTACAACAAAATCTTTATTTTTCAGTTGTTTGTTCTATATCTATTCCAATAATAATAATATGATAATGGCTTCTTTTGTTGTTGCTATCGTTCCATGCGCCAGCAGATACTATTTTAAAACTCATGTTATATATGTTCTCTTTTAAAACAATTAACATTAAAATAAAAATAAAATATCAAGTATATATATATAAAATATTAAATTGAAAATTTGACATCTTTAAAAATATACATAAATAATTATTTATTGCATTTAATAATCATTATAAATAAAATAATTTTTTTATAATCAATAATTTATATGTCCTTATTTATTTCAATAATTAAATGTTTATAACGATGTACTATCAATATATATAAATAAAATAATAACTTCAAATAATAACTATATTTAATAAACATAAAAGAAAAATTTAAATATTTCATATGTAAACATCAACTTAAAGAGATTTTTTTTTTAATAACAAATAACAAATTTTTAAAATATAAATATCGACTTATTGATATTTACAATACCCTCTAATCCACCGAAAAAAAAAAAATCTTTGCAAATAACTAATTAATTAATTAATCATAATGTATGGGCCGAAGACTTCTAGCATTATAGGTTCCCTTTGAACCATCATGCATATGAACCACATAAGCATTTGTTCCAATTTTTTTGTCGATCCGATATGGTCCTTCATAAATATTAAAAAATTTTTTAAATTTGTGTTCTTGTGGATTACTTACATGAGGTGTACGAATTAACACCATATCTCCTTCCTTGAATTGACTGGGATGCTGTGGACCTTGTAATCCCCGTTTGTCTCCCATTTTTGTCATATTTTCTTTAGCTTTAATGACATCATTATTGTGATCTGGCTCCTCTACTATAACAGGTAATAAAGTTTTAATTATACTTTGCTCTTCCTTTCCAAAATGCAACCGCATAGGTGTAAAACCTGTAGATTCATTTCTAGTCATGTTAATGTATAACAATACCTGCTTTAATTGGTTTACCCAACCACGATGATTTCCTTCAAGATATACCCTAAATAACCGACTTAATTCTCTCATAACCCTCTCACATGGGTTAGATTGAGGGTTACGAATAGAAATAAGTACAGGTTTAATGTTTTGCCTACATAACCAATTTTTCCATTCTTCAGACATAAATGAAGTAGCATGATCGGTCAAAATTGATTCTGGTTTTCCAACTATTGGGAATTGAAAGTTTGTCATTACTTTGATGACATCATTAGCTGCAGCTTTTCTCACTGGATAAGCAGTAACATATTTTGTAAATAAATCATATGTCACTAACAAAAATTTGTACTGCCGATAAGAGGGTAAAGGACCATAAAAATCAATGGCCAAAATTTCATTAGGCTTGTTTGGTAATATAGGCTGCCATTTTCCCGCATATGACCTATTCAGATACTTTGTTTTAAGACAAATTTCACACAATTGTAAAGTATCCAGTATAGATGTATACATTCGAGGCCAATAAAATAATTTACGTAAAGCATATTCTATTTTTCTAGGACCATAATGTCCACACAGACAATGTACATAATTTATAAGTCTTTTCCTAATATTGCTAGGAACATAAACTTTCCATGATCCAGAATTTGTAATATCTACTTGATACATTAATATACCTTTTGACAATTGATACCTTATCAATTCTCCATTAGTTAGTGGCTCTGCCATTCCCATTGCAATAGTATTGTCATTCAATTGGGACATTATAGGTCCCAATTTAGGATCCTGTAATTGAAGTTCACTAATATTGGTTAAATCTTTTTCTACAGAATCATCGATTACTAAAGTAAGAGCTGTCAAAACTAAGTTTCCTGTATAATTCATAGGTTGATCTGGGCATTCCATTGGGTTTCGACTAAGAATATCAGGTACTATATTATTTTTACCTTGACAGTATTGCACAGTGTAGTTAAATTGTTGCAAAAATAAACTCCATCTCACCAAGCGGTCATTATTTAGATATCCCTTATTTAAAAATTCCAAACTCTTATGGTCTGTTATTACTACCACTTGGGATCCCAACAAAAATTGCTTAAGCTTAGTAAAAGCCCAAACTACTGCCAAAGCTTCTTTCTCTGTTGTGGAATAATGCATTTCAGCCCCTTTTAACCTACGGCTTAAAAAATATAATATCAATGGTTTACCTTCTACACTCATTTGAAATAACACCACTCCAAGTCCATACCCACTGCTATCTGTTTGAACATAAAATGGCTGTTGAAAATTTGGATAATGTAAAATTACTGTTTCCAAAAATCTTGCTTTCACATGCTCTAATTCTACTTGATGAATATCTAACCATTTCCATTTAATATCCTTTTTCAACAATTGTGACATGTGAATTGTATCTAAAGCAAAATTTTTATAAAAGCGATGGTAAAAATTGCATAATCCAAAGAATGAACGCAGTTGCTTTTTATTTTCAGGTTGTGGAAAATTTTTTATAGCTTTAATTTTGTCAGGATGAGGCTTAATTCCTGCTGCACCTACCAAATGCCCTAAAAAGATAATTTCTTCAGTAGCAAAGGTACTTTTCTTTAGGTTAATTTTGATGTTTTTATTCTTACATTCTTGAAGAAATGCCTTTAAATGTTGTAAATGTTCATTCATATCCCGTGAAGCAATAACAATGTCATCTACATACATCACTAATATGTTCTTAATTTCTGTAGATAAAACTTGATTCAAACAACGAATTAAACTTGCCCCACTATTAATTAATCCAAATGGCATCCTTTGGAACATATAAGATTGTCCCTCATATTTGAAAGCAGTATATTTTTGGTCTTGTTGATGTAAATAAATTTGCCAATAACTGGCTGTCAAATCTACAGTAGTGAATATCTTTTTTCCTTCAAAACGAGCTAAGAGTTCCTGTACTATTGGAGGAACATCACGTTCCGGAATTGTTCTACGATTTAAAAATCGGGCATCCAAACAAATGCGAGCTGATCCATCCTTCTTTTTGACAATAACTAAAGGGTTATTAAATGCCGAAGCAGATTTTTTGATAACACCCCATTCCACCATTTGGTTAATTTGCTTATCCACTTCTTTTTTATATTGATAAGGTATTGGGTAGGATTTGCACTGAAAGGGTTCCAAATTATTCAATCGTATCCGGTGGACATACCCTTTGATGATTCCAGGTTGTTTTGAAAAAACGTTTTTATAATTACATAATATTAAAGATAAGGCCTTTTTTATTTCATCAGTTAAACCAGTTGATTCATTTATTTTTAATTTTACATCAAGATCAGTTGTAATTGTTTCTATGCAACTTAAATTTAAGGATTGGTGCAGTACATATTGCTTAAAATGAATAATTTCACCTTTACATATTAATTGTTTTGCCATATAATCTATAATGCAACCATGTATCTGAAGAAAATCTGATCCCAAGATAACAGCATGTACTAATCCCGCCATTATCAAAAAAACATGTTCTTGGCTTACTGAATTGAATTGTACTGTTAACCATACTTGTTGAGGAATTAATTTAGCTTTTCGCCCATTGGCTAAGGTAACCTGAAAGGATTGTTTTATGGGCAAGGATGGAACAATTATACCCACTTCTAAAAATTGGTGAAACAATTCATCTGAAATGATAGAAGCCTGACTACCGGTATCAACTAAAGCTTTAACTTCAATTTTTTCAATCATGATCATAATTTCTGGACAATTGCTAAAAATAAATTGATTCTCTATTTCCTCTACTCCAAAATCTTCCATTTCAAATTCTATTGAATTTAAAGCTATAATTAAATCGTTCCTCTCCATATTAATCATTGGTCCCCGCAGTGAGGAACACTGCCACGAGGCCCTACTCAGTTTGATGGATGATTTGAACATCCAGTCGTTGGAGTATTAACCTCAGTATTGGTGGTATCATATGGATAACTTCCTGGTTGCAAATTAGTAACACGACTATATTCATGATTTCTATTGTAACCTCCATGATCCCGGTATGGATTTTGTCTTCTATTATTGCGATAATTTCTAGTAAACCTTTGCATGCGACCTGCAGATTGGTTTCTTGGTACATGATAATTTACATTTGCTAAATTATAATTAGAGTTATCTCTTGTAGTTCCAATTGATTTATTATAAATACCATCACTAGTTTCTAATATTCCCAAGATATCTGCTACTTCCTCAACGGTATGTCGATCTGCAGCCACCAATGTTTGTTCAATATGCCTTGGTAAATTTCTACGCAAAATCCGCACAATCTGAGTTTCTGATAATGGAAATGCATTTAGGGTTTTGAATTTGGCCACTTGATGTCTAAAAAATTGAGTATAACTCCCATCACGAGAAGTATATTTTTCGTGAGAAAGTCTATGGCGTATAAAATCTTGTTTATCCTCATTCCAGAAGTTATTCATTATTGCTTCACGATAATCACCATAAGTTTGAGGCCTTTCAAACAGAGATCTCCACCATTCTTTAGCTGAAGCATATAAATGGTTACTAGCAATTGCCAACTTTTCTTTCTCTGACAGGATACTAAGTGTAAACAATTCTTCTAATGTATTCAGGTATTCCATAGGATTTTCATGATACTCACCTTTAAAACCTTTAACATTAATGAACTTTGCAGCATTATGATTCATATATGAATCACTAGATATTTGGTGTGGAAAATCAGAAGATCTTTTAGATTCCATTAAATTTGTTCCATTATTAACTTTATCTAAACAACACTTACAATTTTCTTTATTTATCAATTCCTTAACAAATGTCTCATCCTTAAGATAATCTCTGTCTATAATATTATCTTACATTTTATTTATATCTATCTTTATTTCATATTCTTTCCATTGTTTTTGCAAATTTGTTATATATTCACAATTTTCTAACGTAATGGTTTTTATTTGCTCAATTTTTACATCCATTTCTGCCACATCCTTTCGTACCTCTGTTTCATAATTTTTACAGGTTTCAATTTCATTATTATTTATATATTCTGAAAGGGGTCTTAATTTTCCTTGAATTTGATCTAATTTAACATCTATTTCTTGTATACGATTAGAAGTAACATCACTTACTACATTAATACGTTCATTTATATCTTGTAATTTATTAATATCAATCAACTGTTCCTCTTGCTGCAATCCCACAGCAATTTTAACTTCAGCAGAGATAGTCGTATATAGGTTTTTAAATGAAGATTCATTATCAATTTTCAATGCTTGGAACTTATCCCATAATACTTTATTATCATTAATAATCTTTTCCTCAAATTCCCCATGTTCTTTATTAGACTCTTCTAATCTGGCCATAATTCCTTGATTTTCTTCCTTCATTTCATTATTTATTTCTTCAATTTTTGCTTTTAAAGAATTAGCTTCAACCATTGTCTCTTCTCTATATTTTTCTATCTTTTCATCAAATTTTACTTCTACTCTTCTAACACCATTATCTACCAAAGCTTTTAATTCATTAGAATTGATTTTCATTTCTGCTCTAAGATCTTCTTTTAATTCATTAGAGTTTATTTTCATTTCAGCTCTAAGATCTTTTAATTCATTAGAGTTTATTTTCATTTCAGCTCTAAGATCTTTTAATTCATTAGAGTTAGTTTTTAAACCAATTTCTAGTTTCTGGGAAAGTTCATCATATTTAGACTCTAGTCTCTCAGAATTTGTTTTCATCATAGCCTCCAGTGTCTCTATTAAATTCCCCATATCAAAATTACCACTAACTGACATTTCACTACTGTTGTCCATTATTATTATTAGAACTACAATACTATATACTAAAAAAAAAAAAAAAAAATCTAAGATATATATATATTTATTTCTATATAGTAATTATCACAGATCAAGGGCTCACCATCTCCAATCATTATTCCAACAAGCAATTATTTAACTAAAAAAAAAATACAAGCCTTTTTAATCTTATAATACATAATAGCTATCTGACAATCTAAATTTTACTTATTTGAACTCATGAACTTCTTGGCTTAAAAAAAAAAATCTCATCTATCACCATAATATCAACAAATTTCTCTAAAATATATATAGAAAGAGAGTAACAATTGATATCACTAAATAACATTCATTTATATTTAATGATAATAAATATTCTACACTTACACAATATTGAAATATGGAATCTTCATATCAAATTCAATATAACCTTGAAATATTTAAAAATACAACTAAATGTTCACATGCCTTAAAAATAACTAATTTGATAATATAGTGAGACAACTTTCTCATTCAAAATAATGGTAGTTAAGCATAAACTTACTAAATTGATACCTATAAATTTTCTGGACTTTAAAACTTAATAACATTTTATATATATATATATATATATATATAATATTATATAAGTAAGGGTATATATATATATATATATATATATATATATATATATATATATATATATTGTACCCTTACTTCTTGATATATAAAATAGTTTAAAATACAACTAGCTCAGTTACATTATTATGCTTAATTAAAATTTGCATATCTATCTTTAATATACTTTTATATTATCATATCTTAATTAAATTTATTATCAATCATTAAAATCAATATAGTTCTAGATTATACTAATTAAATAAGTATTTATAAAATTATGAGACTGCGAAGTAAAGTTACAAAGTAATAAGCAGATTTACACTGAGTCAATATCTCCCAAGATACTGTCTCAGTGGCATAAGAATACTATCACTACCTTATCATCTTACTACTACATCTATAGCATTCTTATGACTTTTAAATGAAATAAATTATCTTTAATAATACTAAAATAATTCCTAACTTTTAACTTAAAATATAATTAAATAATCTCAGGTTCTTCTAAGTTGTTTTGAAATAATAATAAATCATGTAAATAAGTATGATGTGGGATTTTATATCAAACTTAAATACACCTAACTTATTTTAATAATAATAATAAATAATACTAATCTTAGAGTGTAATTTAATCTCATCTATTTCTATGATATAATCAATCATTAAATAAATAAACAAACAATTATATGTATATCTTTTATTTTATATGGTATCTTCATTTTAAAAATAGATCAAAATCTTAGACTTAATAATCTGTGGCAATAAACAATATTGTATTCATATAATGTGCATTATAATCATCTTATGACCATTGTAATATTTATGTTCATGTCAATCAATTCTTATAAAATAATGTTAAGCAAATATGGTATTCAATTCTAAGTAATAATAATAAATTCAATTTTGTGCAAATATTATGTTTATTTCAAATCATCTGATGTCAAAATGCTGTGGTGAAAAATAATGAAAATTCGACACACTTTTAAAACAAATTAACAAATTTATTTACAATAACTTCAAATAAAATTTATTTACACTATTTACAGTTTAGAATTTATGACAACAAATAAAATAAAAAATAAGAAAATACAAATATAAGAGGCTTACACTGTTATTAACTCATGTACTTAATAAGCAACTTTATATTCCTTCAAATGCTATATTAATAATATTACAGTGTGTTTTTCCAAAAACTTAGATTTTTAAATAAATAGTCGTACATTTTAATTATTACAAATAATAATATATGTCAAAACTATCTCTGTAGCATGTGTACATAATGTAGCTTTACCTATTAAATAACTACATTAATTAAATATCATTTATAATGTGTTATCTTGTATTCACTTTATTACTAGCATTGCTTAATATCTGTATATAAAATCAATATCTCTTTATAATGTAAAACAAATGATTGGCTATAATTATATTCCACCTAATGTAATTCCTGTTATATGTTTTATAAAATATGCATTCTATATCTGTATTATTCAAACATTAATATTTAAAACATTTATCAATTTTAAATTCATAAAACATTACATTAGATAAATTTTATGATTCCTTTCTGTGTAAAATCATTATTTTACCCTATGTGCTTTACTAACCTTTCTAATAAATTTCTAACTATAAAACATATTCTAAACTCATTTAAAACATTTTCCGGAAAACAAATATCAACTTCAAATAAAATATTCATTATCCAAATTACTCATACTATATTGTCTATACTTAGTAAACTTTTCAATCCAAATATAAGCTTCTACTCATAACGTAACTTGACTTATTCAATAAACAAAATACACAAAAATATAGACTTTTAAAATCCTTTTCTTTAAATTGCAAAAATAAAATAATTACTTAGATAAATAATAAACATCATTTTAATACTAAGCATAAATAAAAATATCAAAATTATTTACGAAAGAATCATATAATTATTTCTAAGCTTTTACGTAATGTTGTATCATGTTTATATTATAAATTAAAAATTATGCATATTTTAATAAAGTTTATTGTCAATATAATGTATGTGTTTTCATAATATATATTTATCCATTCATTCTACAACAACATAATATTCAGTTGATCTAAAGAAAAACATATTAAATTCATTAAAAAATCATTATACAATATTTTTTACCATAATAATAATATTGTCCAATCTGCTATCCAGTATTCTTCGGAATTTGCAGCTTCATAAAATAAAAATCATTCACATTTTCACTCATAAACATTCATTAGAATATTCCGTGTTATATTAATTATAAAAATAAGTTTATGTAATTAATTATTATATTATTTTTAAGTTACTATTTAATAAATGTACCTATCCTACTTTTAAGAGTTTAATAATATTTAAATTTTATGTTAAATAAATAAAATAAAATCACATTACATAGTCCAGCGTTGACTTTTGTCCTACCATAAAGTTCTAACAAATATCCTCCGTATAAAGTCAATAGAACACTATTTCCTGTTCCGTTGAATCACGTGTTTCTTGAAAGTTTATAATAAAAAATAATAACGTTTATTTTTTAAAAAAATAAGTTCCACAAGAAAACAAATAAAATTCAAAAAAAGTTTATAAATTCTCTGGATCCAGTTCTTCATAGAATATTATTCAAAAAGTTATTATTTCAAAACTAAGTTATAATTTATAAAATTATCCTTCAATTATTTTAAATTAACTTAGTTTGGCTTGGCTTAGTTTAACTTGATTTGGATATCCATGTATTATTTGCGCATTTATAAATACCATATTCCGGTAAGAATTAATTTTTCCATCTATAACGTCCAGCGTTTAGATAACTTTAATAAAATAATTTTATTATATTACGATTTTTTAAAATACTTATACTTATAATATATTTGCCTTTTCAAATTATCAATATCTAGTCTTTTAAGCATAAAGACTTAACAAGGCAAGTATTTATTTAAAATTACTACTGCTTCTTATATCTTTCCTTAAGATATACATTTTACTTCTATAATTTGTCCAAAATACTTTCTTTTACAGAAATATTTATATTTCTTTAAAATATCTATTAGTAATAGACAATAGTAATTTAACTTTTGAAAACTATTTATAGTCCAAAATATTACTTTTCTCCATCTTGTAGTTTTATGTACTAATCCAGCGTCTGTTACTTTTCTAGCATAAAGTTTCTGATATATTTCTCCGATGTGTGAGGTTTCCATGATTATTTGTACGTAAATTGAGTTTCGATATTGAGAAGATAATAGGGAATATTAAATATCTACTGCATATTCATTACTTTAAAAATATTATAAATTATTCAATAACACTCTTATGATTTTACAACTGATTTTAAGAGCGTTTATAAATTTACTTGGCTATTTTTTTAATAGCACAAACGACTTAGAAGTTTTATTGTAGAGAGACCCCCTCAACAATTGAATCTAGCTTATATACTGCCAGAAACACCTTATCTGATTGGTACGATTAAACAATCAAACTTTGCCTATTTACATATTTACCAACACAATATTAAAAATAAATAATGACTTATTTAATATTTGATATTTTATCAAATTCTTTCAAAACAATATTTATCGTTTATTTAAATCTATTAAACATTCTTTTGAAATATTATTTCTCACTTAATTTAAATCTTAACTTTTATAAGATCATTTAAAATAAACTAAATCTTTTTAAATACGTTATATTTTTAAGACAATATTTTTAAAATCAAATTTAATATTTTACATTAATATCTTTATTTTTTATCTCGTGATAACTCACGTATTATTTATAAATTTTATAACATGATTTTTTAAAATAATTATGCAACTTTATTAGACAACTTCCACGCATGTGTGTATAACATCTGTTCTTTATAATACAAGAACGCTTGCTGTCGTCTAAAAATAAACTTAACAATTGCTTTTTAAAATAAATATTTATTTTTTAAAAATAAATAAGATATTATATCAGATTTTAAAATAATTATTTGATATGATTAAAATCAAATATTAATCTCAATTTAAGTACTTATAATTTAAAATATTTTTATTCACTTTTAACATATATTTCAAATTAAATAAATATTTTTGTCTAATTTTAACTTGTCTTTTAAATACTTTAGCTTTAAACATTTGTCATTAAATTTATTAATGCAGTATTACATCATAATCATCATCATTTAAAATATCTTCTCAATACCAACACAATTCACACATCAAATACTCATAGATTACTTTAATTAAACTTATGGTAACATTACCACAAGCAAAGTCAACATCACACTTTTAAAATACTTCTTAAATTTAAAATTTTCTACTAAATTAGCACAAAACTTAAATGGTGACCCATACAAAAGGGCACAATATATATATATATATATATATATATATATATATATAAATTATATATATATATATATATAAAATATCCACTTTACTAATTATTTACTTTTGTGCCCGAAATATTTTAATAAAATTGTACTAACGCAGTCCATTATCAACAAACATTCACTAATTGAACTTCATGTTTAAAAGTCACTTATAATGAAAATATAGTATTACTATACTTGTTTTCATACCCTAATTGATAATCAATGTAATAGATTATTTGTTACTAACAATAATCAATTAATCAAGCCTTTTAAGTTTGGTGTTATATATATTTATGTTATATACTTATCTATTCCTCCAAAGATCTGATAGATACTGACAACCAAAAGATTGATTAGCACTTTACAACTTTGATGTAGATAAAAGAATTCAATCATTATTCCCAAAGCATACAATGTTTCATGAACACTTAGATGATTATCACATTTCATTCTATCCAATCTACTACAACCCATAATAATTTTCTGAAAACACTATTACACTACCCTGCTTATATTTAAGTCTTAGGGGCTATTACTTATAATATATTTCCTTGCTCATCTTAAGGAGACTTAGAGGCAAATATCATACATATATCAAAATAATTATACCTTACTCTCTCTGGAGTTTTAAAGATAAAATCATGGCAGGACCACTGTTAACTGCTTCATGATAAATAATAATAATAATAAACATCAAAATTTGGGTTGGAGCAATGAATGAGATTAATCAATAACAAATGACATGAATGCACTACATCCTTAAGACAATGACAAAAATTCCCCATCCAACATCAATACTTGCAACAGAACCAACCAAACTCCAACAATCAAATATCCCATCCAACCTTTAAAATTATAGATTTTCTACAACATAAACTTTCCAAATATGGACAAAATTATTATGCCGTACTTTAACACCATCATTAAAAAAATAATACAATAATATTAACCATCACCATCTAAACATAAGGCTAAAATATTTCCATTTTATATAAAAAAAAAAAAAAATTAAACATACAAAAATGTTTCTTTTTCTTTAAACTATACATCTCATATTAATATATATATATATACTATACATTTCTCAGGTATGTGGGGTATTTCAAGCCCTAATTAGCTTATTTCGAGCCCTAGTTGTTGCGCCAAATGTAATGGAAACTATATGGTGGCAGCCCTACGATTGGACTAGCCAAATGTAATGGAACCTATAGGTAGCTTACAATTGGATAAGCTAAATATAATGGAACGTCTATTAGGTATTCCATTAAAATTAAAGAATGAAGAAAAACAAAATTATTCCAGTTATATTTAAATAAATTGTTTAAATGCCCTTCCAGCTAGCTATACATAAAACAAATCTAAAATCATGTAAAGCAATGAGACCTATCTTTATAATTTATTTTTAAGGTTGATGTGACTAACTAATCAAATATATATATTAGAAACAATAGGACTTTTACTAAATTCAAATATACACATCTAACTATATAAATTTATGTACCTCTAAATATATAAATGAATAATAATATGTGTAAGTGACCTACAAACCAAATAATAAATGAAATATGAAATTATCTTTTATTATTTATAAATTCAATTAATTTCATAATAACTTTGGCATTAAAAGAAAATAAGAATAATATAGTATCGCTCTTTTAAATAATTACAAAGGCATTATTTATAAAACAAATAGTACATCCTTTATTTTATGTTATAGTTCAACTTTAAATAATATTGATGTTTTAAATATAAATACAAAGAATAACTATGTGTATATACTTGTAATAAGTATATATAGATTAAATATATAAAGACATATTTCTGCCTAATAATTATAATATAAATATAATAGTTCATATACAATATCAACTTATAAATTACATTTTAAGATTTTTAAATTATTTAAGATAATTGTCTGAACATCTGTTATACGTTTAATATTATTATAAAACAAGATGCTTAAATTGATTATTTATATAACGTTATATTTTATAATGAAAAATAAAATAAACAAACCAAAAATATCGATCTCAAAAATATATTTATACATATAAAATTCTTTACTACCTTTTTAAAAGTTCCTTAGTTAGTTTTCCTTTAAAAGTTAATTTACTCCATGAGTTATTTCTTTATCCGTTTACTATTATTATTAGAATGCATTCTGTCGAAGGTGAAGAAACTATTATGTTAAAGAAAATTGTTAATTCCTAGACACATGCATATTTTATCCTTTCAAAATTTCCTTCATTAAAAAAATAAATAAACAAATTGAAATATTAAATCCAGCATGTCAATTCCAATTACTTCCAGATTATGATTAAATTGACGATTATACATTTAAGATAGCTATATCAAATTTCAGCTCCAGACGCGACGAAATTTATACATTGAATTTTTTTAGTTGTTCCATTGAAAATTGCCTTGGAATAAATGAATGTGATGACGCAGCTCCTAGCTGCGATATATTTTTCTTAGCAAGCCATAATTTATGTATTTACCATAAGATATATATGTTATTTCAGTATTTTGAAGAATAGTAAATTTTATAGAACTAAAGTACAACAAAATCTTTATTTTTCAGTTGTTTGTTCTATATCTATTCCAATAATAATATAATGATAATGGCTTCTTTTGTTGTTGCTATCGTTCCATGCGCCAGCAGATACTATTTTAAAACTCATGTTATATATGTTCTCTTTTTAAAACAATTAACATTAAAATAAAAATAAAATATCAAGTATATATATATAATATTAAATTGAAAATTTGACATCTTTAAAAATATACATAAATAATTATTTATTGCATTTAATAATCATTATAAATAAAATAATTTTTTTATAATCTATAATTTATATGTCCTTATTTATTTCAATAATTAAATGTTTATAACGATGTACTATCAATATATATAAATAAAATAATAACTTCAAATAATAACTATATTTAATAAACATAAAAGAAAAATTTAAATATTTCATATGTAAACATCAACTTAAAGAGATTATTTTTTTAATAACAAATGACAAATTTTTAAAATATAAATATCGACTTATTGATATTTACAATATATATATATATATATATTGAACCATGTTCGAATATGTATATTCGAAACACCAGTGTCTTAGGCAGAGAAGAACGTACTCGGAGAGTATGTATGCCCAAACGATAGCTATAAAATATATAACTAGCATTACATTTCCAGGACATAACTTCTTCGCGGCTGTTGAGTTCAACACCAAGATCAAAGCACCTTTTTTTGTTTGTGTATAAACACGGGCACCAGCTATCTATTCAAGGATGAATAAATAATGCACTTTGAACAATGGCCACTAACCCAACGCCTAAATCCACGACTAGCTCAGCTGTTTGTAATCACTAATAGATTATACTTAATTAGTGATTAAAAGAATTAATAAAAGAATTTGTTAAAAAGAATTGATAAAAAGAATTTGGTAAAGGAATTGATAAAAAGAATTCACCGACAAATAAAGTTTAATTTTAAAGATAATTTATTAACTAACATTTATTTACTAAATTTAAACATTTTATAATTCTAATAAAACACACGCATATTTTAAATTAACATTTCTAAATGGTTTAAATATTCCTATAGATTTAATAACAGAACACTCTAATTTAACTAATAAACTTGATATAATGATCACACTGATATTAACTCATGCACACACATAATAATGATAATAAAGGACTACATAACATTTGAAATTTAATCACACACATATCAATAGTTCATTTATGTATGATATCGAGTTCATATAATTAGACTCTTGGAGGATTCGCACGAATTAATGAAATGCAATGGCTATTACAGTATAAACGGAAATAAGCAAATGTTTTACCTAGGATTTTGAACGTAGATTTAACACTTTGTTTTCTTCTTGTTTGTTGTTTCTTCCAGTATGAATGGTTCCAGTATGAATGCTTCCAGCCGGCTGGGATGTTTCCTTGCTGAGTTTCCTGATTTTCACGATTATTACCATCGGAGACAAATAGATACTTACGGAGATTTTCTAAGATGTTAAGCTGACATTATTTCATGGGCAGATCTGCTGTTTTCTCAGACATCTGGGCTGGAAATAAACGTGCATTCCCAAGATCTTCTCAACACTGCATTTTGTTTGTTAACTGTTCAATTAATTTCTGAACTGCACTCACTCAATTAATTTGTGGAACTGATTACTGTCCGATAAAAAAGGTCTATTTATACCTGCGCCTTATTGTTTTTCTGATATCTCTGGCAAAGATCTGTCATCAAATTCCTTATCAATTAATCCTTTGATAAATGTGTTTTGGAAGATTGCTTAATTAGTAATAGCCATGCATAGATGTTGTTTTATATTTTAATTAATAACCATTGCCGTGTTTTTTAATAGTAATCTTCTTTAACTTTCATTTATTTATAATAACATTTATTCTATTGTTGACAAACGCACATATATACGGTCATATATTAGTTTTAACATTATTTTTTCTTTAATTAAACTTGAATGAAAAGAGATTTGTATGTTTTAACTTTTTCAAATTATATTTTTACGAAAACTAACAAAAACTCTTTACTTCCTTTTATAACCTTAGTTTCATTTCTCAAACCAAGACTCCCCCTCCCTCCTTTTGACTAATTAATTGTAGCTTTTTTATTTCAAAAACTAACGCTAGAAAACTATTTAATTCTTATCCTTTTCGAAAACAAGCTGCAATAAATTCTTCAACATTTAATTTTATGTTTTTTTTATGAAAGATTACTTTAATAATTTTAGATAAAATTATATGTGCCTATATCAATATGGTACAATATATTAGTCAATATAAAAAAGCTAAACATAATTCTCAAATTAATCTGTTTTCTTTTGCATGAGATAGATCCTGAACAAAACTGTTGTTATTCAAACATTAGCATGATATGCAGTAGTTCAAATAAATTGAGAATGCATATTATATTGAAAATTTTAATTCCATTTAGAATCAAAATTTAGTAGGATACAATGTAACATATTAGAATTGATTTGGACACAGACTTTTCAGCTTTAAGCCAACAAACATCATATGATCACCATTTCTTATGCTTACTTATAACTGATATTCAAAGAGACAAAAAATCTCCATACTTATTACCACTCAGTGTAAGCCAGAGTAATCAATGGATACCAGAAGGTGTGGGCATAAAATTATCATCTAGTGTTTACTCATCCAATATGCCCAGACTAGTTCACATCTAGTGCCTACTCCTTCAAAGCCACAAGACAAAACTAGTCTGGACATATTGGGTGAGTAGGCACTAGATGGGGATTTTATGCACAAGCCTTTTGGCATCCATTGATTACACTGGCTTGCAAGGAGTGGCAATGTTTGAATAACAGTTATAAAAAAGCATAAGGAATGGTGATCGTGTGCTGTTTATTCATTTTAAACCAATCCTGCATAAAAGAATACTGGTGGCTATGGTTATTAAAAAATCAAGGACACCAAAATATATGGGTACTGAACTGAGTTCAGACCTATATGACTATATAAGCTAATGAGCTTGGATTGAAAATATTATAGAGTTTTCAATATAAGGCTCATAATTTTGTAGTTAAGTAGAGATTAGAGGTTGTTACTGGAAAGTTGCTTTAGATCTAAGATCTAGGTGCAGTGCTCTCAGATCCAAGGCTCCTCACTGATGAATGCCATAAGCCAGACACAAGTGTGAATATATTGAATGGGTGGGCACTAGATGGGGATTTTATGCACAAGCCCTCTGGCATCCATTGATTACACTGGCTTGCAGGGATTAGCAAGGTTTGAATAGCAGTTATAAGTAAGCATAAAAATAGTAATCATATGATGTTTATTGGCTTAAAGCCAATACTGTCTAATAGAATAATGGTGGCTATGGTTATTAAAGAACCAAAGACACCAAAATGTATAGGTATTGAACTGAGTTCAGACCTTTATGACTATATAAGCTAATGAGCTTGGATTGAAAATATTATAGGATTATCAATTTAAGACTCATAGTTTGGAGGGTTGCATAAAATCCTAAGATCTAGGTGCAGTGCTCTCAGATCCAATGCATCTCACTGATGAAGGCCACATGCCAGAAACTAATCTGTGGATATTGGATGAGTAGGCACTAGATGGTGATTTTATTCAGAAGCCTTCTTACATCCACTGATTACTCTGGCTTTCACTGAGTGACAATATGTATGGAGAGTTTTTCCTGTTTGAACTTTCAAGCTTCATTCAGCTATCCACTTCATCTTATATTATCAACACACAGGACCACATACATGTGAAAAAGACAAAAAAGAATCTCTAATATACATATTTTGGACTGAAGGGAGCTTGAAAGACTATTATCATATCTTTTTAATTACATTTAAAGTTCAGTATATACATTACATTTATAATTTAACTTAACAGATTTTGGAATTTTTGTCTTTAAATATATATATTTTTATTTTAATAATCAATTATCATGAGATTATTTAGAAAGTTTATTTATAAATTTACAGCTCAAGATTATTATATACAGAATTGAAAAGCAATTATTTTTTTCATTGATCTATAACAAGAAACATATCAAGTTTTATCACCCAAATCAGTTTGGCCACCAGAAGTCGATACATTTTTTTTCGTACCTAAAAATCTTAATTAAAGAACAAATTTAGATGATAAATGTAAAAAATCAAAGCGTTAGTGCATGCATATATGTATATAATGCAGAAGAGTTATAAAATATGAAGAATTTAAATTTTAAAAATGTTTTATTTGAAATGACTTTTTTTTTCATTTTGATAAAGTAAATCAACTAGAAAAAGATCTTCTAGAATAAGATTATTTTAAACTTTTTTTGAGTCAATATTTTCATATAAAATAAAGCGTTTTCAATAATTTCATTTTTAACCCGGAGTAATAAAATAAACAATATAATTAATTTAGTTTCCATTTTTCAATTGAATGTTAAAAAAATAAATAGTGCTTTTTCTCTACATATATATATATATATAAAACACTCGAAATATTATTAAACTTATAAATAATAATATTCTCACTGTTTAAATGTAATATTTTAAACATGAAATGGTTTGCCGTTTTATCAATACTATATATATATATATTTTAATGGTCACTGAAAGAACTTTAAACGTAACCGCACTACACGGGCGCCATCTAGTCATTTGAACCTAGAAAAATTTATATAGTAGGCAGATACGTAAGTTAAGATTCAAAAATTTATATATATATATATATTATTCTGACCGTTTGCCCAATGTCACTAGCTCATAAAGTAGCAGAGATTTAAACATTTTTATAAGTTTAATAGATTTGGATTCTCAAAATATATTAATATTTAAAACAATAAAATAGAAGAAGCCACTACCAGTAATTAATACACAAATAGATTTTTATTAATGCACATTTAAAATTGAGGAATAAATTTATTTTTTTGATTTTAACATTAATAACTTTTTTTAAATTTCAATTCAAATTACTATTTAAATAGACTGCACAGATGGATATCTTAATTATATTTTACTTTAGCATGTTGAGCATAGATAGTCTACATAGATTTTTTTCCACTTAAAAACTTATCAAAACATTCATTCAATCTCAGACTAAAAGTTCGTAGCCAACCCAATGCCTGCTTCCAGATATATAGTCGCAATCAATGTAATATGAAGATGCTAGCATAAAACCATGCCGACAGGAATGTTCATCTGACAACGTGATATTATTTGAAGGAAATGATCCGTGTCCAGAACAGGAAAGTACATCTGTCTGACCAAGGAATCATGTATGGTTATTTTTAAAGAGTGGTATGTATGGGAGAGAGCGGTCTTTCTGCCATCTTATAAATCCCTGTCCATAGAGCTAGAAGGGGTCAATGGCACAGGAAATACATCTGCGACCATTTCAACGATATGACTGCCATTTGGGGTCATGCATTCAGTTGGGCACGTTGCCCTGTATGCTAAACACACTTCACATTACATTAATATCAACACCCATATGCCTTAACTACGAAACAAATAGCCTGGAATTAAAATCCCTTAAATTAAACATAAACAAATTTAAACATAGTTATTAATCTTTATCCTGGCAGCTATCTACATCCAACTTTAATTTAATACATTTTATTTAACAGATAGAAATAAATAACCTAGTTAAATACAAACATAAATAATTAAATTTAAAAAAAATGGAAATGATTGAAATAGCAAACATATATAAAGACAAATATTTATAATTGATTTAGAGTTCTATTCTTGGTCAAATAAGAATACATTCATTTATATTATTTTTTTTTGGATTGATTACTTATTGACGTTATACGGTAATTATTTAAAAGAAAGTTTAATTGGTAAAAGTTTATACTTTACGAATTCTGCATATTTTGAGGTCCATCTTCGTGATCACTTATGTAGATAGTTTGTTCTTCCTTTTAAAAAACAAAGCTGCTACTTGCCATTCCTTTTTGGTCCCTAACTGTCATAGGGAGGTCTCAGCTGGTTGTCTGAAAATTAAATTTATTGCAGACTTCCACATCGTGAAAATCTGCAATATAGCTAGTTATAACGACATATTCATAGTCAGCTCTCAGATCACAATTATAATCATAATTTGGCTTTTATATTTTTATTAGTCTCTTATCATCCAATCTTTGGATTCAACTGGCAAGACATCACTAATCCTCAGGTGTTTCAATTACGGTCCATGCTGACATTTCTGGTGTTTGCATTGGTCATTTAATTTTTTTGTACTCTCTTATCTGACCATTTAATTTATTTTAAATGCTTCAAGGGCTAGTTTGCTTTTGAACAATCATTTAATTAATAAGACAATCATTTCCATTTTCTAAGATTATAGAAACAACATTATTTCTATTTTTAACATATCAATCTTTATTATACTTTTACTTTTTTTACAACAAAAAATACTTTCAAATACTTTTTCTTAAAATAGTTTAAGTTTTCCATCTGCGTGACAATATATATATTAAACAACTTTTAATTTTCAGTTTTTAAGTTTTTTTTTTTTTTAATAAATCAATTTTATTTACGATCTTTTTATTTTCATTTTAAAATAATGTGACGGGATATTATATTCCATTACAATATATATATATATATATATTATAATAGAGCAAATGCCACAGCAATTTACACACACATCTTTTGGCATCCATTAATAACTAAACTTGATAAACATTATTATATAATAATGTTAGATCATTTAATTGTTTCTGTTTTACAAATGAAAGATAATGCTTCTTCTGATTCACATTTATATATTTAATAAAATTATATATATTTCTGTAGTATGTTTATCATTGTTACATGGTTTCTATTCACTATTTCTGAGTCAAAGTATAACACAGGCAATACTAAAGCTTTAAAAATTATAATTTTTGTTTATATGAAGTTTTTACCAATTTTCATTATTCTTCCTATAGTTTTATAACCCCTTTTAAAATATTTTTTTGTAGTGAGTGTTGTAGGAATTATTACTATCAAAATTTATTCCAAGATCCTTTTGAGATTCTTTTTTTATAATTTTTTTGTTACTTATAAAATAATTCACCTTAAAAATTGTAGTTTCTGGTATACAATAATAATAATAATAACATTAATGATGATGATGATGATGAGGATGGTGATGATGATAATAATGACGATGTTGATGATGATGATGATGATAATAATAATAATAATAATAATAATAATAATAATAATAATAATAATAATAATAATAATAATAATAATAATAATAATTCAGTTTATTCATTTAAATGCTTAAAAACAACATATAGGTAATTAAAGTTTGCACATTAAATTAACAAATGTAATAAACCCAATGTATATACATATATCATGGATGAGGGTTTCATGTATTGAATGGAATGAGTCCTTCCATCGAAGAATTTACTAGCTTTAATTAAAATTCAGTTTTAAAAATTGTCTAAAGTCTGTACACGTTTAACCAATCTATCCAACAAGTTGCATATACAATATATATTAAAAATAAATCATAGATATAATAAAATATCTTTACTTACAAGAAAATGATATATAACAATAGCTGTAATATAGTCATATAATCATCACATATAGAAATAACATATAAAAACTCTTTTTGGCAAATTTTAAATTTTTGCCCTTTTCAATATGGCTTAATTACAAAAATAACCTATACTGCATACATAGTGACATCTACTGGCTTTATATAAAATTAACACAAGCCTATAATTACACTTAAATATCTTTATAACAACACATATTATACAACCATCCATTCATTTTTCATTATCCAATTATTAGTTATATTAATTGATGTTTTATATATGTCCATACAATTATTTCTGTTATAATTAATGTAATTGGTTTTATATATTTCCTTCTATTAATTTCGTTAATATAATTTAATGGACTTATATTCTTAACACAATCTATTCTATGTCCATATTTTAAGTAGTGAACATATAATGCAGATCTGTCATCTCTTCTATTAATAGCAGTATTATGTTCTTTAGCCCTTTCTTCTAATTGTTTTGTTGTATGTCCATAATAAACCATACTGCAAACCTCACAAGTAATTTTATATACTATATCCTTTTTATATTTTATATCATCTTTTATTTTATAATTCCCTACTAATATATCAAGAATTTTACTGTTTGACTATCCTATTTTAATATTTTGATCTATATAATTTTTATTTTTTAATAATGTATTATAAATTTTAGGAACATATGAAAGTTTTACACATTTTATATTTTATGGTTTATTATGAACATACAGTAAAACAATTAGAAGAAAGAGCTAAAGAACATAATAATGCTATTAATAGAAGAGATGACAAATCTCCATTATATGTTCACTACTTAAAATATGGATATAGAATAGATTGTGTTAAGAATATAAGTCCATTAAATTATATTAAAGAAATTAATAGAATGAAAATATATGAAACCAATTACATTAATTATAACAGAAATAATTGTATGAACATTTATAAAACATCAATTAATTTAACTAATAATTGGATAATGAAAAATGAATGGAGGATTGTATAATATGTGTTGTTAGAAATATATTTAAGTGTAATTATAGGCTTGTGTTAATTTTATATAGAGCCAGTAGATGTCACTGTGTATGCAGTATAGGTTATTTTTGTAATTAACCATATTGAAGAGGGCAACAATTTAAAATTTGCCGAAAAGAGCTTTTATATGTTATTTTTATTTGTGATGATTATATGACTATATTACAGCTATTGTTATTTATCATTTTGTTGTTAGTAAAGATATTTTATTATATCTATGATTTATTTTTAATTTGAAAAAGCAACATAAAGGATTTATTCTTTGTATTTTAAATACATATTAAGAACAATATGTACATTAATGT
>JAQFVV010001778.1:33832-47277 GCA_028023455.1 Epiperipatus broadwayi | reverse complement strand
TATATATATTTGATAGTTATCCAATCAGAATAGAAAGTGGATTAAAAAATTGGACAATTATCTAACTTATATGTGAGCGAGCATTTTTTAATTCAAGCATAAGCACAATCTCACTATTACTTGAAGCAAAACAGTTTTTCAATATAGCCTATTTAATAAACAAAAAAACTAATACACAGTATGATCCCAAAAATATTTAATTTTTATATGACCTTAAAATGTTATGTAATGAAGATTTGAGAATATGTAATTATGTGTGGGTACATATTTACCCAGTTTGTTACATGACTGCATTAATAATAATATAATAGTAGTGTTATGTAAGATGAAATACAGTTGCCAGGAAAGATGTTTAGACTATTTTATGAAATAGTTTTAAGAGGTATACAGAGTTACTATAAAGATACAACTGGAAGGCAAGACAGCATAGGTTCAGCTGCTTTGACTATTTTACAAAGCTATACTTTGGATTCATATGGAAGCAAGTTACGGATCTTATGTGGTTTGCAGTCCACATATATGTGTGTATTAGACAGCATAGACACTGAATGGAGATGAATGAATGTCAACAGTTACCAGATTATATATTTTTAAAAATGCTTAATAAGCCAGTCTACTGTTTAGAAGGAACCAGCTTACTTATAGAATTCTATCAGAGTGTAAGTGGTTTACACACTTATGCAGAAAAAGCACAGATAAAGGTACTGCATTTTATATATAAAGTGCAGCTGTTGGAGTAGTGTTATATATATATATATATATATATATATTGAAAAGAAAGTTATTGTTAACACTAACTGAAATAATTATACGAATATATAAACCATTATACAATTACAAAGATGTAAATCTTTTAGCCCTTTGTTTAAAAAGTCTACATCTCAAGAATAGCAAACTTCAAAATGATACCAATTTGAGGTTGTAACGTTTGCTTATTTGGGGTACCTTCATGCTCTGTGTTTGAGTTAGTTAGCATTTCAATATTTAACATCATGTAGTGTACAACTTCAAATTGGTATCATTTTTTGAAGTTTACTATTATTTGAGATGTAGACTTTTAAACAGAGGGCATTACTGGATATTTGTAATTGTATAATGGTTTATATATATATATATATATATATATATATATATATATATATATATATATATATATATATATATATATATATATATATATATATATATATATATACATATTGTAACCTTATAATATAAAGATTGATAGAACTGATATAAAAAATTTCTCTGTCTTCTTGGTGATTTGATTGCCTTGGTTTGCATTCCGAACAGACTATCTACTTGCATTCAAGATAATTTATTGGTGAGAATAAGTAATATTTTGCCTTGCTTATTGCCTGTATTATTTTAATGTATTTAAAATTGCTTCTTTTTCGGCCATTTATTTGGGTCAAATATGTTTAACTTGTAAGAAATTGACAGTACACATCAAGTTTAGTAAAATGAGATTAAAATTAATAATAATTCTTATTTATTTAAAATAATCATAAAAATTATTTTCATTTAAATTCAAAAGCCATTTGTTTAACTAATTTTTAATTATTAGATAAAAATATAATAAATACAGTGTGTGTTTCAGTGATAGAGGTTCCAGTGAAACAGCATTAGTGGTTTTTATTAAGAGAAAAAATGGTGTAAGAATAAAATGTAGGCAAAGTATGTTAAGCATATTTTTTTAAAAAATAATTAATAAGCAAACAGGTTAACCAAAAAATTTTCATATGAATTTAAAGATAAAATGGTGATATTTTATAATAGAGTTGCTAAATTTAAAAGTCTGTTCAAGTCGGCCGATCAACCGGAACAAATTGCTAATAATTTGCTCAATCTCTACATTTGAAATATGATGGAACGCTTAACTTTAAAAGTACAATTAATTGCAGAAGATCAGTAGGTTTTGTAATATTTTATTACATACAAATTGGCAACATTAAATAAATATTTTAATTACAGAAGTTTTTCGGACATGACAACTTTAATTTTAAAAAGGGAAGAGGTTTAAAATCAAATTTAAATGTTAAATTTTAATGAAACGCTGGTGTAATATTTCTGCTTATCATTTAAATAATAAAGAATTGACTATCTTATCTGAATGTATACTGCCAGTAATGTATTTACTATTTAATTTGTTTACTACTTGAATAATAATAACAGCCTTTAAATGATTAACTAAAACTACTTTTTGATTTCTATCGCCAATGTTGATTTGTTAAATTATTTTGTTCTGATTGTTATTCCTAGATTTAAATGTGGATAGATAAATTAATATAGCCTGGATATCATAAGCTTGGAACAATGCTATATAAAAATGTAGAATTTAATAACTTATGAAGAACATTTTCATTTAAACTCTACATGTCATGCTTTTGGAATTATCTCATATTCATGGAGCCACGTAAAATTCATTAATTTAAAAGTACTTATAATAACTAGAACAAACGCATATAATCATATCTATGGAATTCCGCTATAATTTATAATTATTACTCTTGGGCAATGTGCCATTTATTGTTCCCAACACACCCACTTTTTACATTGATATTCACAAAGATAATATATTACCATGATTCTCAACCAGAATGTTGTACAGAGGCTTTTATTTATGTGATTTAAGTAAGGTCACTCTCAGATAATTCAACTGATGACCCATACTTACACTTACCAAGATTTCCGCTTCATGGTGTAAGACAATCGTCGATTCATTTATTTTTTCCAAATGACAATGTTGTCATGGCAACCAAGTGATTGACTTGATTAATCTCACTCAAAGCGTCAATTTTGAGTTTTTCACCTTTACTGAGATTTAAAATTCGTATAGAGGTTTGGGGGAATAATTTTTTTTATTTCTCTGTCTATGTCTATTGATTATCTCATGGCATCACAGTTACTTTTTTTAAAGTTACTTAATTGAGGTAAAGTGAATAAATTATTTTATTTATCTGTTATACAACTTTTATGTGAGGTTCATGATTTATACTTTTACTATGTTTAAATTAAACTCAATGGAATTGAAGAAAATATTTATTCAAGGGAATAGAGCTTGCGAAAAAGCTTGAGAATTACTAATAAATTTATGGTGTGTGTCAACCTCTTATGAAGTGTCTTATGAGTCTTTCCAGAGTTCTGTTCCTATACTCATGTCACTTGTATTACATTGTTACTATGTTTATATTTTAAGCAAGATAAATCAGTATATTAGTTGTCCTTATTATTGAAACACTTTTCATTATGTATGAACCCACATCTGCTAAATTGCTGGTGTTTTTCTGAATTGTCAGAATAACTGAGGAGGATGATTTTTGCACTTTAAATATGAAGTAAATATTAATATTGCTTTACAATGTTAAATGGCATTAGTCTGTGCTGGTGGTTAATCCACAGATTAATTAGTTGCCACTTTCTATATTTTTACACTCATTCCTGCACTGGTGGTTAATCTGCAGAATTGTGTGATTATATTTGTTGCTTCATGATGGTGTATAAACCCACAGGGCACTCGTGTTGTATCATTCCTATGTGTAGATGAATGCATCCACAGGAATATCATTTTACTTCATAAATATAAGTTTGGGCAAAGTATTTTATATTATTATGCTAAAATCATTTTCTTCCATCTAACTTATAAGTTGAGTCATAAAGTGTAGCAGGGCATCTTATCTAAATTAGTCCTCATAATGATTAACTGTTTGTTAATCAATATTTTATCTGAACTGAAGTTTGAATTTTCACTTTGGTTTAGAATTGCATTTTAGCTAATTCCTGCAAATGTAATATTACCTACACGACGCTCTTCCGATTATAGTATAGGTTTATTGGTTCTGGAACTGACACATTGGGTATTTCATGATTTGATGTTGAATTTCAGTATAGTTTCCTCAAAGCAGAAATTAGATCAAATTATAATAAAATTTATGATTAGGCTTTTATAAAACTGTGCCTATGATATATTTAGTGAAGTGAATAAATGAAATGATATTTTATTTATTTATTTGTTTATTTATGTATCTATTTATTATATTAAACATCTTACATCAATTATTTGTTAATTATAAAATTTGTAAATAAATATTAATTTATAATTAAACTTACTGTGCCATTGCTATTTTCACTCACAAAACCAGGAATCCTATATCTTGAATAGAGCATACATGGGAATACAACTGTTGTCAGTAAGACATAAGAGTTTTAGTAATACTCTGAGAAAACATTTGAATGCTTTTTGTCCTTGGTAATTTATGATGTGTAAGGTACAATAAAATCCCATTTGCCTTTTCCATCACTTTAGCTTTGTGTTGTTGATTCTAGTACATGATACAAAATTGATTGATTTTATAAACTTATAAACAGATTTACCAGGTAATGATATGATTGAATTTATTTTCTTAATGTTATAATTGTAATTCATCAAACATAACAAGAGTCTCACTGCTATTTATTAAATTATAAATTTAAGTTTATAAGAAAAGAACCCAAGTTTTCCATGCTTATTATTATTGCAAAGCTCATACCTAGACTAGCATTTGCACCAAAATTATATATGCCATTTTAAAATTCATAATCTCTAATAGTTTCACAAATTATGCCATCTTGTCCATGGTCAGCCATAAGGTCTCATGCAATGAAAAATTGCAGGTTAAAGTTTTGAAAGATGGTAAAATTACATATTTATAATTTGTCTAATGTACTTTCACATGCTGCTAGGATGGGTCTTCACGGTGTACTCTGGCCGTCACTAGATTAGATCATAACAATTTCATGTTATATCATTAATCTTGTTTGTATGATGTAATCAGACTTTTTAGTTATAATTTTTAACATGCAATGAGGTAAATTTGATTACTTATATTCATCACATGTGCTCCAGATTTTGGTTATAGTCTTTGGCCACCCAATGATTGGGGCATTTGGTTACAGATTTCAGTTATAGTCTTTGGCTGTCCAACGATTGGTGCATTCAGTTATAGTCTTTGGTGCCACAACGTAGCCGGCATAATATGCTTTTTGGTTACAATATATATATATATATATATATATATATATATATTGAGAACAATAGTATTTCAAATAATTCCATGAGAACAATGATTGTTAAAATTTCTAATTAAAAGTAAAACAGGTAAATAATTTTTTCTTGAATTATAAGGCTAAAAAAAAAAAAAAAAACAAAGGATTGATTCATATATGATTTTATTTTTTTTAAAAAAGGTAAATTCCAAAACTCTTTCTAGATTAGGTAACAAAAAAAACTTGCTGGAGTATAGTTAAAGATGTCTATAATTAATTAGGAGTAACCTGATAAAAAGAAAAAAAACTATGATGAAGGACTGTCAAAAGTAAAAATATTTTTTAAAGTAAACTTTTACTTACCATTAAAAAATAAAATATTAATTACTAGCTTTAATTCCTACTATCTGTATTTTTATATACATATATACATGTACATTTATGTATTATTAAAAACATATTGCATTTTTTATAATCTATAACAATTTGAACATGTTAATTTTTAAATTATTATACAGCACATCTGACTTGAGCCAACTAGCTTGAAACCGTGGTTTAAAGGTTGGAGACAATTTGAAAGAGATATTGAATTCTATGTCTCTCAGTGTTTATGTAAACAAAGCTTGATAGTGGGCTATTGGTAAAGCTCCATCTAGTGGTCATAAAATGCAAGCTATGAGCAAGTAATGAAATTTATAATTTGTTTTGTTTAGCTAGAGATCATATATATATATGGTTACATTTTATGTTTTTTGACATTGAATTAATTGTGTATTCAGAAAATATAATATAGTTTATTAGGTTTATATTTTTATAAATGCCAATGTGTGCACACATTTCCATGTTCATGCACCTATAGGCTTAATCAGTCATTGATTATGTATTATAAAAAATGAATTTCATTTATAGATTGATGACAATTCAAATGTGTTCATAAATTATTATACAGCTTGTTTATGTGCTTATATGTATGTGTGTTTTATATAAATGTATTGAGATAAATTTGTAAGACACAATGGATTTCTTTTTGGTATTGATCAAAATCAGAAGACTTAATTTATATTTATGGTATACTCAGCAGACCTTAATCTCATTTTAATTTAATTGTTATTAATAAATTTATATTTCATTGTTATTCTGAAATATATGTTTGTATTTTATCTCTTGATACAGTAACAGCTATAGAGATTTTGCTCTCTGAGCTACATTCATGCATAATGGTCTGTTATAAGAAAGAGAATTAGTTGATATTCACAATGGAATACATGATCCAAAGGTATGGGCAATAGATGTTTTTAATTGTATGATTTCATTAGAAATATACCTATTTCATTCAAACAAGAGATTTTACTTAACATTACATATGGTTCTGCTTTAAATGTTGAATAGATGAATTTCAAATGTATTAGGCATTTTTTAATCTAAAATTTAAAAACATTTCAAATTTAGAAAAGATTAAAAAAAATAATGGATATAATTGGAGAATTAAAAATACATAGAGGGAGAGAGAAGAGAAGAAGTTTTAAGATTATTTTATTGGTCTTAAAAATCATTTGTTAGATTTCTTTGTTGGATATATTGAAGCAGAAAAGTATAGATTAAAAAAAACTTTTACCAAAAAATTTATATAAGTTTCAGAAGATAAATATACACATAATGGTCTTTTTTAGAAGAGGCATATAAAAAGAATGGCAAGACAAGGATATTATCTGTCTCCTGCTTTATATACTTAGATGAGTGGTTGAATGAATGTTTTAATTATTAGAAACCAGATGGCAGTCAGAATGAGCTCGATAAAATTTTATGTTGGATTAATAAAGTTTATAAAAAGTTTGAACTAAAAATAAAAGCTAAAAAAGATTAAAACAATGAAAACTGATAGAAAAAAGTGAGTAAGAATTGAACAGAAATTTAAGTATTTTGAAAATTGGATAACTTATAGAATAAGTTAAATAATTAACCATCCCTATCACTTGTGATTTATCTTATGTATCTCCTTTTATTTATTCTTAACATGTAAATATTCCAATACATAAATTTATTGTACTATAAACTCAATTCTTCTGCATAAAATGTATTATAGTTTTGAAGATAAATTTCTGTTCCAAAGGTCATCATGGAAGCAAAGACTTTACATTAGTCAAGTTTTAATATTTAATTAACCTTTCATTACTTATTTATAAAAATAATATTAAGGCAAATTTATTTTTTAAAACAATCAATTTTATTTACAATATTAAATTAACAAACAAATAAACTAAGCCTAAGGTACACCACTTACTGTAATCTTTAATAATAGACTGATGCGAATGATAATACTTAATAAATCCCTAGTGTAGGCTTATACACTATCCCATAATAGTTACAAGCATAATCTTGGACTAAGATCTTGACCTTTGGATCTAATGCACCATTTTTCCTCTGCCAGTCATTATTTATATTTATATTTACTATCATTTATCTTTCTTGCTATCTGCTCTTTCTTTTCACTTCCTTATTATATATATATTTGATAATTTGGTTTCTATTTTTTTAGGTTGACTAAACAATTCTCAAGTAATTAAATAATTATCCTATTATTGCTCAAAATTATAACTTTTAAACTTTTATCAAATAAATTTTTTTTTTTCATATGTCATAGCATTGGCCGGAGGTGAACCCACAACCATCTGCAAACAACTACTTGATTGCAAGGCAGCTGCGATGACCTCTTGGTAATAACACTTGACAATAAATATTAAAATAGTTTTTAAATTTAAACATTTTATTTTCTTTACCAGATGTACCCAACCTTTGGAAAGACCATGGTTTTTTTAAATTGGTTGTTTTAACAACTTTTTTTAAGATTTAATGTAAATTAAACATAAGATTTTAATGTTATATAAATAAATGTGATAAATATATTTGGCTGTTTTTGTATTATGGGTTCTTAATCACAGAATTACTTCCTAGACAGCCTAAAAGCCTGTTATTTTGTAATTTTTTTTAAATTCATTGCTTTAACAATTTTTTTTTGTTCTGCAGAATTACTTGCTTTGAATAAAATACTCAAAACCGAATTAAGCCTCTAAATTTAAATTTAAATTTTTAAATATACCTATTATATTTGATATGCGAATTTGACAGTATTATGAAAAACTATTAATGGAGAATTACTTCCTTCCCATAAAATATTATATTCTTCGTAATGTAGATAAACATAGGTTTTTTTTAATTGGTTGTAAATTTGCACATGACAGCTTTCTGAACAAAACATACATTTACCAATCAAACAGCAGATAAAATAATGACTTTATATATGATATCTTTTAGGTAAAATATTTAATAGATTCCAAATGTGACATTACTCATGAATGTAAATGCTGATTATTAATTTAAGTGTGTATAATTTGATTTTATGTTTTGATTCTATACAGCTTAAGTTAAATATTTATTTTCATATTATCGTTTCGTTATCAGATAAATTAAGAATCTGTATATATGCAAAATAAAATAAAGAAAACTGCAAAGATTGCATTATATAAATAAAACAATTGCCTAATATAATCTTGATTTATTTAATTCACACAAGATATATAATATTTTCAATTTAAAAAAATAAAACAAATAAAAATTTTGAGAGTAAATATTGTTTTGTTTTTTATCTCTGCTATAATAACTGAAATACAAGCTTATTATATACCTGTATTTATATATGTGATATATAGGGTATATGAGCACAAACTTTCACATGACCCACCCCAATCCACTCTATCTCATAACACTGATACACTTGGACACATATATGTCGAAAAGATAAATAATCACCAATATCCATATTTCATGCTAAACCAGCAATCATCAGTTGGTCCAGATTATCATCTCCACACATATATGCAATAAGTGCTCAGATATTTATGAAGGTAGCCAATCTTCATATTTTAATGGACAGGCTTCAATCCACTGTACACTACAACTCTTCGTCCATCCAATTAAAAATCTGATGATGGAACGCTCAAAGGCCAGCCTGAAGACGAGATTCTGTTATGAATTTTTTTTTGTGTGGAATAACTGTTTAAAACACATTCGTTAGCTTAAAATAATGGGCAATTTAAAAAAAATTTCATGGATTAAGAAGATCCATATACTCGACTATACTATATCAACAATTTTTTATATAATAAAGTATTTCATAATACAATAAAAATATCAAAAGGGAATTGCATAATTCATTACAGTCCTCCGTTTGGTATCCATTGCTTCGTGACTACTATTCTTCTTTAAAAGAGTACACTTTTTAATGAGCGAAATCGTCCTTTATAAGCAAATATATATATAATACCCCTTCGTATCTTTTTGATTATTTTATTTTATTTTGAACACCATTTTTTTACTAATTGGAATGATTGTGTATTCATATAAACATATATAATATGTAAATGTTAAATAAATACTATTTAATATCAATAATTATGCGCTTTTAACGCTTGTTAGAGAAGTTCTATTTTGTGAATACTTAAAAATATTTACTACAAGTTGCTTTTAAATAGTTTATCTATACATTATTTTAATACTTGTCAATTATAATACATAGACTATAATATATTTCAAATCAATATATATCTTAAAAGAATCCAACTCTAAATAATTCATTCTGATTAAATAATATACCCGAGAAGGAAAAAAAACATTATGTTAAAGCAAAAATAAATATTATGCCTGCAATTAAAAAGGACAATTTTCTTTTACTGTTGAGAAATCAATTTAAAACAGTTAATAATTCACCTATCTCCCCTGTAATATAAATAATGAGTCTGATTCTCTATTGTAACTTTAAAACTCTTGTTGCTATGGTAATAATGCATTCACAGTTGTCTGTTCTCAACTGCTCGGTTTATTGTCATTTACAGTAACACATGATAACAACAACCTGTTGTTTTGTTTTTCGGAGAATTAATACCATGCTGTTTTTAAAGGTAGGACCAACAAATAATTTAACTTTGACAATAAATAGAAATACTATCTGGATAAAATAATAACTTTGCTTTAATATTATTTTCAAAAGAAAACATTAATTTACATCACTGATAAAAAAGAATTGAACATAATCTTTATATTTTTTAAAAAATTACTTTTATGGAGCTGCAATTTTAATGAAAGCTAATCTAAGTATTATAATTTAAGATTTTGAGCTATTTAGACGTAATCAAGTAAATATACATAATATTAAGTACTGCATTTGTGTGTGCTTGCATGTATTGCAAAATATATGGTTTTAGGCAAATAGTATTTCAAAAAATTAACACGCATTTAATTTGTTTGTTTATTACGGTTTTTCAATATTATAAATCCCAATATATAAATCTATATAAGTAATTTAATTTTTAAATGTGATCAAAATTTTAAATTTTATTAAAATTATAAAAAAAAATTACTTTCGTAGACTTTAAAAAAATATTTGATTTTTTTTTTAAATAAAATAATTAGTATCAATTAATAGTAAATCTTCCAATAATCAACACAAGTATAACTGATTATTTTTTTACACTTATGTCATGCTGTAAAAATTTTAAATGTTTTGTTAAATTATGTGCATTCAGAGACTTGTTAAGATATCCAAGCATTAAAGTACTCTGACCAAAGGTTGATTCTTACTTGCTTAAAAAATGTATTCTAACATCTCAATATTTGAAACTTTAATAAGCTCTTCACATTATTAGAAAAGTTATGCAAATTTTTATAAGCAGCAATTTTATGTTGGTTTTCTTAAAATAAACAAAAGTTTTAAATTATTATTTCTGCAAATATAATTGAAAAATTGTTAGATAGTTCATAAATTTATTTTTAAATTGAATAAGTATTATAAAGTAATTTAAAAAGTAAAAAGTATCTTTTAATCTATTAAATGCTTTAAAAACAATTATCTAATTTATCTACAAAGTAAATATATGGTTGAACTCCCTAATTAAGGGAGAGGGATTCATCATCATCATCATTATCAACCATTACCAATCCACTGCAGGATGAAGGTCTCTCCAAGTTTAATCCATCTTCTCCGATCTTTAGCTTCTCTTTTCCACAACACCCCTGCACATTTTCTTATTTCATCCATCCATCTCACGTGTGGTCTTTTTCTGGGTCTTTTACAATCTCTTGGAATCCAGTTTAAAATTTCAATTGTCCATCTATTATCATTTCTTCTAGCAATATGTCCAGCCCAACTCCATTTCAATCTTTTAATTTTTTCAATAAGGTCAGTAACACCTGTTTGTTGTCTTACCCATACATTGCGTTTTCGATCTCTTCTTGTTACTCCCAACATACATCTCTCCATATTATTCTCAGATATTATGTTAAAAATTTAAAATACCTAACTAACTTTTATAAACATGAAATTGCTTTTGAAAAAATAATTACAAGTGATTTTTTTCAAAAATTCTAACTATATACCTAGGAAATTTAATTATTGGTGATTATTTACCACGTCAAGTGTATCATGGTATGAGATAGTGTGAAGAGTTGAGGGTCATGTGAAAGTCTGAGCTCAAAATACCCTATATATTATTTAAATAATACAAAAGGCAAAATATCAGTAATAATAGTAGTTACCATGTAGAAATAACATATTTTTAAACAAATATAGGTAAATAAAACAAACTTTTCTTGATGTGAACAATATTTTTTTTATTAAAGAAAACGTTATTAATAACAAAGTATATATAAATATATTACAACACAATCAATTTATTAAAACAGGCAAAACTCACTATACATATTGCCACACATAGCAAGCTAGAGTAATCAATGGATGCCAGAAGGCTTGTGCATAAAATCCCCATCTAATGCCTACTCATCCAATATCCCCAGACTAGTTTCTGGCTTATAGACTTCATCAGTGATGAGCCTTGGATCTGAGAGCACTGCACCTAGATCTTAGGATCTCTAAAATACACCCTTCCAGCAACCACCTTTTATCTCCATCTAACTACAAAACTATGAGTCTTAAACTGAAAATACCTTAATGTTTTCAATCTAAGCTCATTAGCTTATATAGTCATATGGGTCTGAACCCAGTTCAGTACCCATACATTTCTGTGTCTTTGGTTCTTTAATAACCATATCCACCACTATCCTATTAGGCAGGATTGGTTTTAAGCCAATAAACATCACATGACCACCACCTCTTATGCTAAGATCTAGGTGCAGTGCTCTCAGATCCAAGGCTCCTCACTGACAAAGGCCATAAGCCATAAACTAGTCTGGGGATATTGGATGAGTAGGCACTAGATGGGGATTTTATGCACAAGCCTTCTGGCATCCATTGATTACTCTAACTTGTTGTGTGTGGCAATATGTATAGTGAGTTTTGCCTGTTTTAACAACAGTTACACACAAGCATAAGAGGTGGTGGTCATGTGATGTTTATTGGCTTACAATCAATTTATGTTACATAGGCAAAAGTTTGATGAAACTACAACTGTAATGATATAAGTTTTTTAACTTTAATGAAGTGCAATTTAAATTTGAAAAGTGTCATATTCCAATATAATCATGATAACTAGAGTGAGAAAACGTTCAGATATTTATTTCAGGGGTGAAATTGATGGTGAGTATTAATAGAAATAAAGGTTTAAGCTATAAGTGAGCACAACTGAAGCATATTTCTTGATTGGAAAGTTTTAATCATGATGATTCTAGGTAAAAATTTGAGAGAATATATAGGTATTAGATGAAACATTCCTCATTATTTCTTTTAAGTCCATTGTATTTCTTATTGTCATATATTATGTGAATATCTTGTAGATAAAAAAATTATGTTTAGAAATTGATCTAGTGGCTATTTTTTCAACAGTATAGGATTTTTCATACCTGTACTTATATATGTAATATAAAGGGGGTTTGAACTCAGAATTTCCCATGACCCTCAAACATCCATCGTTGAGAATTGTGTGAAAGTCTGAGTTCAAACCTGGTTGAGGATCATGTAAAAGTCTGAGTTCAAACCCCTATACATTAAATAAAAGTGATAAATATCTATAAGATTTTTTTAAAAAAGTTTTTCATTAGTTAAAGGATACTGCATAGTGTTAGATTTTCCATAAGTTTTAGCTTGATAATGCCTTGGAAATGTGTACATGTGTCAATAGACTAATGCCAAGTTAGTAGAGAAAAAGTTTTCTTATTTCATGTTGAACAGTGATCTTACCTCAATAACAATAAACAAATTCTTTTTCTAAAAGGCTTTAATTTATATTTTAAAAAGTCATTAAACTGTACTTTAAAATGTTTTAGGTGCATAAATTTGAATAATCATTTATTTTTATACATTTGAAGAAATTATTACAATTACTTTGCTTAGACAAAACACAATCACTATTAAAAACATAGATGCATCTTTTCTCAAAACAATTCTATCTTTTGGACTATATTGTAGTTAAACT
>JAQFVV010001778.1:0-33807 GCA_028023455.1 Epiperipatus broadwayi | reverse complement strand
ACATGTAAGTGCATATTGTTAAATGGTCCAATGTTGCAATTACGATTACGTTAAAAATTGATATTTAAAACACTAAAAAATAAATAAAATATTAATTTTCATAGCTGTTCATTATGCTAAGATTCACCAAATGTTAAACACTAAAATTTAAATTTAAGTTAATCCTATATAAGATTTAAAGAATTTTTGATAAATAAATAAATCTGCCCCCTGATTTCCAAAAGTACTGATGCAAATTGAATTATTAAAATGATTTTTTTGTGTGTGAAAATGAATAAAAACTTTATAAGCAATTTAGAAGTTTTGATAACAAGTTTAGGAATATCAAAAACAATTTAAGAATGATTTCCCAATCAAAACTACCAGATAGTATAACAATTTCATGATCACAATTACCTTAGATAATGTAACCATTAATAGGAAAAACCACATGGTTAAAAAATCCAGTACCGCCCTCTGTGAACTAATATATAAATACATTAGAGTACGTATTTCAAAACAGCCAATTATTTATATAGTAGTTCACAGAGGGCGGTACTGGATTTCTTAACCATGTGGGGTGATTTACTGCTTAATATTTGTATATTTATTTCAGTATAGCGTTATGCACTGGGATTATATTATATATTATTGAATCAGTGCCTGACATTCTTTTATATGATTAAGATATTTTGAATGAATAAAGTTTATTGATTTTTTTTTTTTGAATAATAATATAAGATTTCGTGTGATTACATTTAATAACATATCTTTCCTACTTGTCATTATAATGAGTACAAAGACATCAAACTTAGCTGGTTGCAAAGGAAAAAAAGTGGAAAAGGTGTTTAATATGGTGGAAATATTTTTTTCTTTAAACCAAAAATAAATGTTTTACAAATATGTATAATCCTATTTATAAGATTCTATTGTTACAGTATGAAATAATTAAGAGGATAAAAATAAGTGCAATAATTGTTATAATAAGCACTATTATTAACTTTAGCAAAAGTACTTTTAAGAATTTTATTGTGGAACCTGCTGTTTTAAACCATTGATAAATAGTCAAAATTAATTATAATACATTTAGAGATTTAAGAAAGTACTATTAAAATAGAAGAAAAATATTTAAAGCAAATTGTTTTATATATATGGTATTATTTCAAATTTAAGCCATCCTTGAATTTAAGCTACAGTAGAGATTTTAAAATTGGGAAAAAAATATACAAATAATTTTATAATAGGCATTAAAAATAATAAATATTTTTAATTATTTAAATATAAACTAAAAGAAAAGTGATTGGAAATTCCCAAATAAATGGCCATCAATGGTCATAGTACTATACACATACATAGAATGTAAAACAAAGATATGATCATTGGGAATGGAAGATCAGCAAAAATAAGATATTAAAATATTCATTTTTAATTTAAACCGTATTCTAATTTTATATCTTCACAATTTAAATAAAAAGTGCAACATAAATTCAAAGAAATGTGTGTGAATAATAAATAACTTAGCTTTTATGTACCTGAACAGGAAATAACTGAAGCTTCCAATGAATTATATAATATAAATAAACTGTTCAAAAGACAGATTGTATCACCTGACTCTTAGCATTTTATATGCTTAGTTTATTTATGTAATTTTAAATGAGGGAGTTGATTCAATCTATTGATTGTATATATTTATAGAATAAATGATAAGAATCACTATTTAAATATTCAGGGGACCAAAGTAGAGCTTTAGTTTAAATAACCTCTAAATATGAAATAAAAACTCTATAAGTATATATAATCAATACACCAAATTCACTCCCTCATTTAAAATTATGTAATTAAACTAAGCATATATAAAAACAAATACTAAGAGACAAGGGATGCCATCTATCTTTTAAAGAGTTTATTTATTTACATTATATAGCTAATTATAAATATGCAGCTTTTTTCGCATACGTTAGTGAAGCTATAATTATACTATAATGTGTAATATGTCTGCTTAGCACTTTCAAAATTTAATGTTCAGATCTCATACTCGTAGCTTTACAAATGAAAACTGTTGTGATTTATTGTACACATATGCAAATAAGTTTGAATTTTTAATTAGTTAGTCCATTGTTTGGAGAGAGCAAAGCATGCCTCTCTTCTATTAATGGCATGGAGATCATTTGCTATGTAAAAAGCTTCTTTGACTTTTTTCTGGCATCACTCTTCTCTGTGCAAATTATTTGGGCAGAACTGGGTTCGAATACATGGCCTGGTGGTCCCAGAAGACTGATGTTCCTTCATTTTTATTTTTAACCCTGTTGTATGCATACCTGTGTTGGTAAATTTTTGTATTCATGTTAGTCCAAGTCTCACCATAGTAAGATGCTGGGCAGCCTAATTGAGGGCATGCCATTTTGTAGACCACATGAGGGTCTTGATCTTTTCTATTTTATCTTTGGAATTATTTATTAGTCGGTTAGTGCTGGGAGGTGTTCTGAAGCTAAATTTGAAATTGTTAGATAATTTTTTTGCAATATAATTAAAAGTTTCAGTTACTTTCTGCTCAGTTACATATATGTATAATGATACAATACAACCAAATGTTATTGTTTCAAAGTAATATCTATGTTTAAAAATCCAAGTCAGAATCACATTAGATAAAAAACATTTTAGTATGATTTTTTAAAATGAAAATAATAGAAATTTCCATGTATTTATATATATATATATATATATATATATATGTTGTTTTTATGGATTTAATAAAGACTTTTAATCAAATTAACTAACAAAGTTTTTTTTTTCTCATATGTCAAAGTATTGGCCGGGAAGTAAACCCGCAAACCCTGGGACAACTGCTTGTAAGGCAGCTGTACTGACTACTTGACCACCAATGCTTGCAAAAATTACATAAACATTTAATTGTGTAATATATAATATGATAAAAAATTGTTATCATTGGGGGTAGAAGATATAAGACATTTGTTATATAATGAGCATTAATATATTGCTCTTAACAAGCTTTTCTGAATATCGTTTCTAGCTGTTGGCTTCGTCAGTGAGGTGCTAGGATATTCAGACATTAGATCTAAAAATACCAGCTCACATCCAGCATTTATCTAATAGTTAACCATTAAATAGAAAATCTGAAATTTTCAGTCATCTATCTGTCTTCAAATCCAGCTATCTAATTTAAATAGCCATATGGAACTGAACTAAGTTCAGATATACCATATATTAATAGCTTTAACAATATAACATTGCCAAAGCCTCAAGAGCAAAACTGTAATTGCAAGGAAATAATTAATATAAAAAACTTTACTATTTCAGTTTATATATATATATGATATGTTGCTAATTATATTAATCTATCTAATTTACAGGGTATCCTTTAACTGATTTGTTTTAATAATTAGTGTCCAAAAAACTCAAGTATTTTATCAAATAGTGCTGAAAAAAAAATCTCTAGTAATTTTTGTTTTTATAATTGCTCATTAGTTTGAAAACATAAATCATTGAAATAATTGTTGTTTTTAAATAAAAAAAGTAAAATTAAATGTTAGAGTAAAGCTACTATATTTAGAAAGTTAAAAAATACAGTATTTCATTATTGTGATATAATTACTTTGTCTAAATTAATTACATACAGAGCTGTTATACTGTCAAAATATAAATGAAACACATACTTTATATAAATAAAACTAAAATTTATTAGAAAAAAATATATATTTAATAATATTCTGAATATACAGTAATAAAATCATCCAATAACCAGTATGTTCTTCAATTGCTGGATGGGTTCATAAGGGATCCACAAATTCAGACATATCTTTGTGTGGTTGATTATCTTAAAGAATAATATACTTTTTAAAAAGTATTTTATGATGACCATAAATCTGACTTTCATGGGAAAGACATATCGTATAGATCAGTGGTCTTCAACCTTTTCACACCTGTGGACCTGCAAAAATAAGGATAAGGTTTCACAGACCAGCAGAAGTCTATAGATAAACTTTCTTAAAGATGTAAACTGCTTAGCCTTAGATGAGCATAATTGTTATAACTGATCAAAACAACAATGTTAAAGATACAAAATGGAGTTTGTATAATAAAAAACTTTTTTTTTATTTTGAATTTTTTTTAGAAAAGTAATAAAAAAATTAATTCTACCCCCCCCCCCCATAAACATCTGTGATAACTAGAAAAACAAATTAATTTATGTATGATTGATTAGATTTTGTTTTCATTTCTTTTCTTCTTTTTTTTTAATTGGATAAAAATGAGATGAAAAAATAAATAAAAATTGTTTATATTAATTAAAAGTTTAAACTCTTATTATTTTGTTATTACAAACTTTCCTGCCAGTCTAGTGTGGACTGGCAGAAATGTTCTGCAGCCCAACATCAGTCCGTGAATCAAGGGTTGAAGACCACTGGTATAGATCATTTCAAGGATATTGTGAGGAGATGCAGCCTTATTGGGAAAATATGACTGAGGGCAAAATTTACTATAAAATACAATCAGATAAGAAGTTGATGATATTGGGAAATAAAAGTTAACTATATAAGATTTTTAATAACAGATTGAAAAAACAAAAGTGGCTTATGACCTATATGTAGACAAATATGTGTTTCATAAATTATATCAGTTACTACACTTTGATTTAATTAAACAGGCCTTGAATTGAGATCCTCAATTTTCCTGCATCTATCCATTCCATTCTTATACAACTAATACACATAACCACATACATGTGAAAATGATAAATGAACTCCAATATATGTATTTTGTGCTGCAATCAGCACTCATCAGTTGGACCAGATCACCATCCCCACACATATATACAATCAGTGCTCAGTTTATATTAAGATAGCAAATCTTCAAACTTCAATGAACAAGCTCCAATTTTCTCTACCCTCCAATTCTTCAGCCATCCCTATCATTGAAAATCTGAGGATGTATGGGAGATGGTGATCTGGGCCAACTAATAAATGCTGATTCAACACAAAATATGTATATTGGGGATCATTTATTTTTTTTGCATGTATGCAGTCATATGTATCAATTGTATAGGATGGAATGGATAGCTGTAGGGAGCATGAAAGACTGAGTTCAATTCCTACCTAATTACATTAAATTTAGTATAGACCATATACATGTATTTAAATATTACACTTTGATGTATAAGTGTCAAGCTTCCTGTAATTACATGTTTGATAACAACCACTTTAGATAATTAATGATTATTATTAGTTATTGTTAGGCTGGAGATTATTATATTATTTCTAATCTAGATAACTTTAAACACAGTTAAAAAATAATATATCTGTAATAGGAGAGATATTAGGTCAGGACCATATTTACATTATTTAAATACTGGTATAAAATGGAGTGCGAGAAGAATATTAGAGTTATAAAACATGTTAAAGATTATCGAAAAAAGATATGTTATAAAACTTTATACATTCAGAAAAATTTGGATAGATGTGTAAATATAGTTAAAGGTCCAGAAAAATTGGGTGAAAACTGGACATTATTAGGCAATTTGAAGATTTAAAAATTATGGTAAAGAAGTCATGGTAGAATTGTGAATGACGGTTTAGAAAAGGGGAGGGGAATAGAATATTTATTTATATAGGTATATTAAAATATATGTATATGTATTTACATAGTTTTAAAATTATTATTATTTATTTATTTATTCTTTTATGTCATTTATTTATATGTATAATATTAATTATATGCTTGAAGGTAAAATAATGTCTAATAGGTGGAGTAAATGTAATTAATAAGTTATGTGATGTATAAAACTTTATATATTGAAAAGGTCTTAATAAGAGATAAAAAGCCAGGTTGATAATTAAATAATTATAGATATAATTCATTTGTTTCAATTTTATTTAAATTGATTATTATGTTAAGTATATAAAAATAACAACATTGTGGACAAATAATTATTTTTATATTGGATATTTGACCATTGTATATATAAATACATAGTTTCATTGATCCAATTTTAATCCCTCTTTCTTTTCTGTGTATTATCTTTTGTAGATATTCTTAAAACTATTACCCCACAACATGTTGAAACTTATAAATAATAGCATGAAAACATATTAACATGCATTATAATAAAGGAATGAATATGTTTTTTGGGTAATCCACTTACTTTCAAGATTTTATTCTGGTTTTACTTTTTTTAAGATTTGATATGTATATATATTATTGTGCATGCATTTGTTTGTATCTGCTATTAAAACACTAAAATATTTTTGATTTTCTCTGTATTTTTATTCTAAAATTTCTACATTTTAATTTTTTACAACAGGTCATCTTTAGGAATATTACTCATGCATTTTATATTAAATAACAAATCAAAAACATGAGAACATACAAAATCAGATATTATTACTACTTCCATAAATACTACCACAAATATTTACATTTCCTGTATCTTGCTAAATGCAATTATTTATTGTTATTGCTGCTGTTGTTGTTGTTGTTGTTGTTGTTGTTATTATTATTATTATTATTATTATTATTATTATTATTATTATTATTATTATTATTATTATTATTATTATTATTATTATTATTATTATTATTATTATTATTATTATTATTATTATTATTATTATTATTATTATTATTATTATTATTATTATTAATTTTAATACAATTGGTATCACATTTTTATTACTTATATATATTTTTTTTCATGTGTCATAGCATCAGCTGAAAAGCAAAACTGCTGTTCTGGGACAACTGCTTGTAAAGCAGCTGTTTTTGCTGTTAAAATGTCCAAAAATATGCTCAATTGTTAGTTTTTAATAAGATCTGTTTTAATATATTTAGATTACTACCCTACTTTGTAATTTGTAATATTATTCATCATCATCATCATTTTTAATCATTATCAATCCATTGAAAGATGAAGGTCTCTCCAAGTTCAATCCATCTTCTCTAATCTCTAGCTTCTCTTCTCCACATCACCTCAGCATCCTTTCTCATTTCATCCATCCATCTCATATGTGATCTTTTTTTAAATCTTTTACAATCTTTTGGAGTCCAGTTTAAGATTTTAATTATCCCTTTATTATCATCTCTTCTAGTAATACATCCAGCCCACCATTTCAGTCTCTTAATTTTTTCAATGATATCAGAAATACCTGTTTGTATTCTCACCTACATATTTCGTTTTTGATCTCTTCTTGTTACTCCTAACATACATCTTTCCATACTTTGCCAAATAGTCTGAATTTTTGGTGTTGCTCTGCTGTTAAATATTATTATTAATTTTAATAAATCTATCTTTTATTTGAACAAAATAAATCTTTTTCTCAGTCAACATTAAGACAATAATTATATTTATCTATATGTAATGATTTTTTAATATCTCTTTCTTTAAAGTTTTAAATAAATTCAATCATTTCTATGGTGTAATTTAAGTATTTGTGTTAAAAATCAATTTAAAGATAAACTTCATTAGTAAGTTTATTACTGATAGGAATATTATTGTTCTGATGATAATGGAAAAGGTGGATCTTTACATGATATCTTAAAACTATTTTATGATTTCCATCTTTCATATCATTAACTAAAACCAGAATTTTGTTTCAGAAATTATGTTACAATTAACCAATTTTTATTGTATTCATTTGGCTAAAAAGTCGATACAATAATATATTTTTGTTCTAAATACTTTAAAATAATTGCTTTTTATTGTTTCTAAAATTTGAAACACTGAAAATATCTTAAGATATTTTTAAATAATAATAATAATAATAATAATAATAATAATAATAATAATAATAATAATAATAATAATAATAATAATAATAATAATAATAATAATAATAATAATAATAATAATAATAATAATAATAATAATAATCATCATCATCATCAAAAATCACTTATTTTTATTTATATATTATTTACTTGTATAACTATATCACTTTATAATATCTGAAATACAGGCATTCTTCATATACCTGGAGCTTAATTGTAAATATATGGCATTTGAACACAGACTTTCAAGCACCTTCCAACTATCCACACTATCTTTTACCACTGATACACATGACCACAGACATGTAGAAAAGATAAATAACCACCAATATACTATTTCGTGCTCAACCATCACTCATCAGTTGTCCAGAACATCATCTCCCACACACATATATAATCAATGCTCAGTTTATATTAAAATAGAAATTTTTCATGCTTTAATGGACAGGCTTCAATCTACTCCAATCTCCAACTCTTCAGCTGTTCACATCATTGAAAATCTGATGATTAAATGCTCAAATCCCATGCTGATGCCAATATTATTGTTATGTTCATGTTGACCTCAAATTACTCTGACCTCTCATATATAGGACCTTATCCATTTAAATACATTAAAGTATGAAGATTTTGAGCACTGATTATATATATGTATGGGAGATGATGATCTGAACCAATTGATAAGTGCTGCTTCAGCATGAAATATGTTTATTGGTGAATATTTATCTTTTCTACATGTGCGTGGTCATGTGTATCAGTGTATGAGATAGTGTGGAAAGGTGAAAAGTGCTTGAAAATCCCCTGTGTTCAAATCCTGTATATTTACAATTATGCTCCATGTATATGAAGAATGCCTGTATTTCAAATATTACACATTAAGCTTGCATCCTGCCCATTCCTCTTCTATATATTTAAATAGATAAGGTCCTATGTATGAGGGGTCAGAGTGACTTGAGATCAACATGGGCATAACAATAATATTGGCATTACCGTGCGATTTGGGCATTTCCATCATCAGATTTTCAATGGGGTGGATGGCTGAAGAGTTGGAGGTTGTAATAGATTGAAGCCTGTCCATTAAAATATGAAGTTTTGCTATCTTAATATAATCTGAGCACTGATTGCATAAGATGATGATCTGGACCAACTGATGAATGATGGTTCAGCACAAAATATGTAAATTGGTGAATATTTATCTTTTCTACATGTGTGTGGTCATGTGTATCAATGGTATAAGATAGTGTGGATAGTTGAAGGGTGCTTGAAAGTCTGTGTTCAAATCCCCTATATCACTTTATATATATATATAACTTTTTTAGACTGCATTTACTTTATTTAATTCCTATTTGTCAATCACAATCCTAACACTATTGTTCAATTTAAAATACATATTTCAAGTAATATTTATTAAGGCTATAACTTTAAGACTATGTGTCTGAAAAAAACGACAGTAGCGACCTCTGCAAATCTTTCACACAAGATTTATTTAAAAGACAAGAGTAAAATTGAAATCATGTTTTGTTAATTTAATATATGATTAAATGATTAATGAATTAGATTTCTTCTTGTCGTTGCTATTTACCATTATATTGTGAATGAAGTTATTGACATTCTAAAAAAAATATTTTTATCTAACTGAATTTGTTGTGAATTTAATCAAACAGTGTCGTCTAATACATTTTATAATGGTCAGATGTATAAAACAAAACCCATTAAAATTGGTAATAGGCTGACCATTATCTTGAGAATTGGCCTCATAAAAGATTTATATATAAATATATATATAAAAGATTTATAAAAAGAATATAGTTTCAACTACTAAAAAAACTATTTATACGACTAAGAGGAATACATAATATCTTTATTATTTGGTCTTTTAGTATGACTACATTTAATGATGATTATTATTGTTGTTGGTGTTGTTAATGTTATTATTTTATTGAAATCTTTTTACTTAAAAAATTGTCTTCATACAAACAATATATATATATATATATCATTATCAACCATTATCAATCCACTGCAGGATGAAGGTCTCTCCAAGTTCAATCCATCTTTTCCTATCTTTAGCTTCTCTTCTCCACATCACCCCTGCACATTTTCTTATTTCATCCATCTACATCTATCTCACATATGGTCTCTTTCTGGGTCTTTTACAATCTCTTGGAATCCAGTTTAAAATTTCAATTGTCCATCTATTATCATCTCTTCTAACAATACCAACACGCATTAGCCAGCGTGGTGATTTTATTGGCTTTTTACCTCTGAGTTTAAGAATATTTTTTCAATATATACAATCATGACAGACAAAAATAATATATATATATTTCCTTTCGTTGGTATTTGTAATTCAAATTTGCACACATTTGTTCATCTTTGTAATAAAAATGTTTTCTCTCTTCTATATAACTTAAAACTGAATACAGCTATGATTATAATTTACTGAAAGTGCATGCATTCATCTTTAGGTTACACACAAGAAAGAAACAACTTTGTTATGCAGATAAACAAATGAATGCAAATTTGATATATATATATGTGTGTGTGTGTGTGTGTGAAAATGGATGTTCTCACAAGAAAATACATTTTATAACTCATGTTGTCAGGAGCAACCATGTTTAATAAAATAAATTAAAAGTAAACATACTAACTGTATTTTTATATTGGACTATTTCCATCATCTAATATGTGTGTTGAATGTCTTTAGATGATGGAAATAGTCCAATATAAAAATACAGCTAGAACACCATCATCACAAACCTTCAGAAAAACACTAAATATACTAATGTTTCAACAAAATAATATTCGCCTTTAACTGGTTGCTCCCGAAAATATAATTTATAACATGTATATTAAATATAAATATAATATATACACACACAAACTCATGCAATAAGATATTTACAGTTCTCTTTTTATCATTATTCACTTCAATTTTATTTTATAACTACAATTACATTACAAAGACCAAATAAAAGCTTTGTTCTATCAATCATATTTGTAAAGATGTTTCTGTTACTAAGAAAATTCTGCTTAATAATGCTTTTAGTTAAAACATTATTCATAAGAATTTTAGTATAGTTAAAAAAAAGAATAAAGTAAGTTTCTGACAAAATTATTAGTGCTTAAAATATATATAAATTAAATATTAAATCCACCCAATATTCATGCATATAAAATGCAATACGATGTGATGCATTGTGACTTCTCCTTATACGGAGTCAGGAATATCTAGTCACTATGCCCAGAGAAATCTGTTAACCACTTTATTTTCCATTTCTATTCCCCACCCTAAATTTTCCCATATTCTTCTCTATCGTGCTCCATCCCATTTCCACAACATAATCTATGTCAACTCCATGGCCTTTATATCTAAATCCCCCTTATCTTTTCCCAAACCCAGCATAAAAGCCAATAACCCACTCACTGTATAATCACTTTGTTTATATTTATTCTTCACAACTTCATTATTTGTATCCTTTCTACTTTCAGGCATTTACATTCAATTAACAGATGCCTAATATTTTCTATGTCTTCCTTACACAACTTGCAAACTAAATAAACCACATTTTTCCATTTATGTGTATATTCCCTTGTTGCTAAAGATCCCATTCGAGCATTAAACAATAAATTATTTTCTTTGCTATTATATATTAACTCACATCCAATATTTCATTTACTTCTATATATATATTTAAAGTTTTTACTCTCCATACTAGTTCTCCACCTCTCCAATCTCTATTCTTTATTAATGCATCTATTCTTCTATCTCATTCCTTACCACTATAACACTCAACAATCCTCCTAATACAACCAGTCCACCTTTTGTATTAATATACTGATATAAATTCTTTATCCAAATCTTCTGCATAGTGCATTACCTTTCTCACCCATTTTGTTGCCTGCCTTTTACTTGTAACCCAATTAAATACTATTTTGGCCATTCTTTTATTATCCATAAACTGTAAACCAATAAACATTTTCATTTTTTTTTTTTACATCTCTCATATAAAAACTTGACCATCCCATTTCTCCTTGGATTTGATTAAGCTCCCTCTAGCAGAGAAATAACTAAAGAAAACCACCACTGTTACTAAATTTATAATTTTTTGACATAAAAATAATGAGTCTGTTTAGTTATTTCACACTAGAGAAAGCTTTCTCAATTCCATTTTTCTCTGGGCATAGTTGTTGAGAGATTCCTGACTCCATATAAAGAGAAGTCACAGTGCATCACATTTTATATGTTGTACCCTCGCTTACCGAATTAAAAGACACTCTCAACTTATCAAAAAATGATACTTATTAAAAAAATGGTACTTTGTTTAGCTGAGAATATATTTCTAACATATTATATCTAATAAAATTAACTTTTAAAATAATTTATTTTATTCAAATAATAAACTAACAAAATCAAAAAAGCATAAATTAAATGTGAAGGTTGAAATTGGATTCCCAGCTCATCTATTATGATAACAATTTAGACTATGACTAGCTTTTTATTTACTCTTATAATATGGTTCAATTAAAATACTAACACCAAATTTTGAAAACTTTTGCATAAGATATTCAGCAAGGTACACTGTTGTTTAACATTGACGATGTAGCCTGAAAAAATACTCTCAATGGCATAAAAATATTACCCCTACTTAATTTATAAAAATATTATCTTGTAACATTCTCATGTCTCACAACACATTTAAAATAATCCAAATTAAATAATTCATAAAATTTATTACAAAACAATAAATCAATTCTTATTCCTTCATAAAAGATAATATTTAAATTTAATATTAACTAAAAACTCTTATATATTATCATGTCATCTAACTCTTACAATCATTCAACATCTCAGGTTCATCACCTAATAATAATAATAATAATAATAAACAAAGTAATACCATATAGTTAAATGTAATAAGGGATATTACATATATTCAACTACTCTCATACATCTTACTTAAATACTATTCCTCAATAAACATAAATAAGATTAGAAATTCTTATAAAAAACATCACCTATAATATTTTAAATAAATTATAAAATATTTCCTATCATATTATGCTATACAAATCTTTTATTTCTTATGTGGTATTCACAGAAAATATTATATTCTTAATATAATTGCAATATAAAATATTTTAAAATTGGTATTGTATAATCTTCAGAATCACCAATAATAAGATCTTCTGTAATAATAATAACTATAATAATATATTTTTATTAATTATGTGCAATAATATAATGATCCAAATAATTTTTATAACTCATGTGTGGATACAAAGATTCAAAAAACACTCAGAAACATCAACAAATAAAACTCTGGAGACAATATGAATTCCAAAAACATTAACAATTTTATTATTATTATTTAACAACATACTATATTTATAATATAAATGTGAAATAATTTTTATTTATAATATAAATCTATAAAATTTAAAATATTTACAAAAAATAACAAAAGAAAATTAAGTAGATTAAAATATTTACACAAGAAAACATGATGAAAATAAATAAACATTGAATAGCCTTCACTAAAACAGGCAAAACTCACTATACGTATTGCCACACACAGCAAGCTAGAGTAATCAATGGATTCCAGAAAGCTTATGCATAAAATCCCCATCTATTGCCTATTCATCAATATCCCCAGATTAGTTTCTGAGAGCACTTCACCTAGATCTTCCTAAGATCTAGGTGAAGTGCTCTCAGATCTAAGTCTCCTCACTGATGAAGGCCACAAGCCAGAAACTAATCTGGGGATATTGATGAGTAGGCAATACATGGGGATTTTATGCATAAGCCTTCTAGCATCCATTGATTACTCTAGCTTGCTGTGTGTGGCAATACGTATAGTGACTTTTTCCTGTTTTAACAACAGTTATAAGCAAGCATAAGAAATGGTGTTCATGTGATGTTTATTGGTTTAATAGCCTTCACTCTGAATATTTGTTGTGTAAAATGGAATATATACATTATAGTAACACTATAATTTTCTATCATAACAACAATGATATTCCATTGCTATTATCATAATAAAACAATAACAATAAATAAATACAATTTATTTAACTAATAATATACCTCATCATTTTGGAAAAGTAATTATAATTATAGTAATGCCTATTAACTATCAAATTAAAATTAAATTAAGCACTTATTCAAAATTCAACATATAATATTATATTTAAAAAACTGGGCACATCTTTTATATACCAGTAAATTATTTCTCTTTACTCTTCAGGTATATTTTAACATTTCAAATGTAAACTTAAATAAAGAAAAATATAGTTACTGAAATTACTCTAATTATCACTTTATAAAACTATTTACTTTTAAAATATTTTAAATAATCTTATAACTTTACTCTTCTATAAGTTCACTCTTCTTGTATAAAATTCAAATTATATTAAAAAATTATATTGCTTGATATGCTATATTTATTCACTTTATAATCTATTACTATAATATCATTCAGATAGTATGTTTCATCATTCTTTCTCACAATCAAATAAAATATGCATTAAATATTTGAGTTTAATGGTCTCTATCATTCATACATTCCTAAGAATATCAAACCATTCATTTTCTCTTTTCTCTATAAACAAAAAATAATTAAATATCATTTGTGATAGAATTTTTCTCTCCTCTTGTATTCATGAATATTGGCAAGTTTCAACAGTCAGAGTTATTATTCTAATCAACTTGTAAATTACCATTTATGATGTAATATCAAGTGATGATTAATAATGATTATAGTGAGGGATATGAATATAATAACTCAAATGGATATGAAATACCATGGTTACAGTGATTAAGGTCACATATTTATCATATATCCTAAATTCCAGTTATGGCTTCTACCTGAGCTTTTACTGAACTATGGAAAGAACACAACTGCACATGTACTAAATATACAAAACTTTATTGCCTGTATTTAAATTCTTAATTCCCAACAATATAATTCACATATAATATTCCTTCTTAATATCCTTAGCACCCAGGATTTCATTTTACAACTAATTTCTCAGATCACTATCCTTCATTGTACACATTCTGAATACTTCTAACATCGCAAAGAAATTCTAACTATTTTACGTAAAATAACCTCCAGACTACATTTCCAAAATAAATATTAATATTAAAGTCAAGAAGATTCAAAACATTATTAAACAAATGATTTCAATAAAATATCCATATTATAGTACTAGATAATTCAGAGATCAACATTTTCATTTTATTGTATCTAAACAGATAATCTATAATGATATATTAGAAACTCATAATCATATTTTAAAAATATGCATATTTAAGCATTCATAAAAATTACTTAAATATCTTTAGATAACCCATAAGCCATTTTTACTTTTACTTTACATTCACAAAATAATTGCTATATTCATAATCATATAAATATGATTCATCTGGCTTTAATACTCAAGCAATGTGATAAATGAAACAGAATATGAATGAAATATCATTAAAATGCATAATAATTCGCCTTTAATTCTAACAATTATTGTAATTAAATGCAGATGTTAAATATAAAATAAGTAGTATAAATTCAAGAATATATAGAGCTTGGAATTATTTCTCAAATGAGGAAGATTATAGAAGACAGGTAGAATTGATAATTAAAGAGTTTAGAGATAATGAATATCCAGAAAAAGTTATAGAAGAGTATAAGAAAATCAGAAGAGAAATTTAACAAAAGTAATGGGATAGTATATAGAAAAAATAAAATAGATAGGAATAAATATATAGGTATTAAAATTTATAATAATAGTATTGTAATAAGTATGAATAAAATAATTATTAGAATTAACAAAAAGTTTAATAATGTAATGAAATTTAAGATAGTAAATAAAAGAAGGAAGAATATACTTAATATATTAGATAATAAGTATGTGAGAAAAGTAGAAAAAACAAATGGGGTATATAAAATTGAATGCAAATCATGTAATAGTAAAAATATAAAAACTAATCATGTGGGAGAAACAAAGAATTCATTTATACCAGATTAATTCAACATAAATATGATAAAAGATCACCTATTTATTTGCATTCATTAGAAACAGGCCATATGTTTGAAAAAAATTGTATAAAAATGATTAATTATACAAATAATAGAAGGGATATGAAAATTAAAGAGGCAATCTTGATTAAAAATATAAAACCAAATCTTAAGAGGGATTTTGAGGTAAGAACAATAATTTTATAAACAATTATTAATAATAGCTAGAATTTGAAAAAGGTTAAAAGAATAAAATTAAAGAAAATGACAGTAGAGGGAGTGTTAAACAAGTACAAAATTTGAAATTTAGTCAGTTGGGTTTTGGAAATAGAATTGTCAAGAGTAGGTAATTTTTGTAATGTAAAAATAAAAATAATTTATAATGTGGGAAAAGTTAACTGATAAAATTTTTTTAATAAAAATAAGAAAAGATTAGAAGTTGATTTTATAATATAAGTAAAATGACAATAATATGGATTAAATAGTAGAATAAATGTTAAAGTCTATAATTATTATAATAAATATATTTTAAAAATAAAATAAAATAAAGTGATATAAAATAAATATTGATAGAATTATTTAAATAGTAAAGTAATAAAATAGGAAATGATTATTTATAATGGTCAGATTAAAGTGTATATTTATTTTTGTTTATGTTGTGTATTTGATTATGTATATCAATATGTGGATAAGTGTATTAATTGTATAATTATATATTTGAATATTATAGCTCTGATGATGACTGCAGGACAGTCGAAACTGTTAGTTTGATATAAATAAAAGTATTGATAAAGTGTTTGAGAAAGGTGTAAATGGTCTGATATGTTAAAATAAAAATCAATACATAGGAAAAAAAGAAGTTTAAATGAGAAAGTGAGATATACAATTAAATTTATGACTGAAAACTCCAGGAAATGAAGATATTATTAATGATTATTTTTAAAAAAGCAACTAAAGAAATAAAAAAAATGTTAGAAAAGTTATATATTAAGCATCTAAATGATAAAAATGTACCAAATACAATCTTATATTAGTTCTTTACAAAATCATTAACAAGAAAATTACATAATACTAAGCTTGAATTTTATACATAATTAATGAAGCTATACATAACAATTGATAAGCTAAGCACTTTCAGGAATTCTATGTTCCTATATTCATAGCTCTTTTCACTAGTAGTTAGTGAATGCCACAGTAATGTATGCAAATTTATTCAATTATGTTTAAATGACCCACTTTTGGAGATAGTAAAGCAGGTGTCTCTTCGGTTGATTGCTTTGGGATCTGTGAACAAACAATCAACTGAAGACACGCCTGCTTTACTATCTCTAAAAAGTGTGTCATTTAAACATTATTGAATAAATTTGCATACATTACTGTGGCATTCACAAACTACTAGTGAAAAGAGCTATAAATATAGGAATATAGAATTCCCAAAAGTGCCTAGCTTATCAATTGTTATGTATAGCTTCATTAATTGTATATAAAATACAAGCTTAGTATTATGAAATATTAATGAAGTTAATTTTTTTTGGTTATTACAAGATAATTACAATTTTTTTTTACAATAAAATTGGATTCTATCTTATTACAAAAATAAGTTACGTTTTGAAAGAAGTTACAGAAAGGACTAATGAATATAAATTATGAAATGCATTTGATTCTATAAGAACTTTAATGTGATTAAAACTTTGGATCATCAAATATAGACCAAGGATATTATAATCGGGAAAAATATTTATCATAAGACAACAGCAATGATTAGATTACATGGTGGCGATTATCAGTGTGAAGAATATATGAAAGAGTGATTTAATATCTCTAAAACTTTTTCAGCAGTTTAACAAAAAAAAATGAATGAAAATGCCCATCCCTTGTATATGTATTAAATGGATTATGTCCTTTACATGAGGGGTCAGATTGACCTTAGGTCAACATGGGTGTGACAAGAATCTAGGCCTCAGGGTGGCCTTTGAGCATTTCATCATCAGATTTTCAATTGGATGGACAGTTGAAGAGTTGGAGTGTGGAGTAGATTGGAGCCTGTCCATTGAAGTATGAAGATTGTCTATCTTAATATATATCTGAGCACTTATAGCATATATGTGTAGAGATGGTAATCTGGACCAACTGATGATTTCTGATTTAGCATGAAATATGTATATTGGTGATTATTTATCTTTTCAACATATATGTGTTCAAGTGTATCAGTGTTATGAGATAGTGTGTAGAGTGGTGGGTCATGTGAAAGTCTGTGCTCATATACCCTATATATAAATTAAAATGGAAAACTAAGGAAATAAAAGTAAACGAATATTATTTAAGACATCTAGGCTTTCTGGCTATTTTTGCAAATAATACTTCAGAGATCAATAAATATTCCGAGTCATTAAATAAAAATAAGAAATTAGAATTAAAGATAATGGCTGAACAATGTTCAGTCGATTTTCCTAGAAGAAAATAAAGATTAAGAATCATAATTTACAAGAAATTAAAAACTGCAAATACTTTGGTGAGATTATTAATACAGATTTAAATTTAATAAATGAAATTAATCGCAGAATTAAACTTGAATAAAGTGTGCTTGGTAGAAGTAACATTGAAAGGAAATATGTGAATGTGTTTGAAAAGAAACGTTTTTAATTGATATGTTTTACCAACTCTTATTTCAACCCCTTCATCAACGTTTGGAGATGTATATAATAAAAAAAAAGAAGTAATCGAAAATGAAATCCATTTGTGTGTGGGGGGGGGGGGCATTAAAAGAATTACAGAACTGAAATAGAGCTGGAATGGACATATTACTAGAAGAGTTGGGTTTATAAAGTTTTCTGCAACGAAATAATAATGGTTGAAAATTATATATATATGAAATAGAATCGATGAATATCTTTTAGTTAAAATTTCAAATGTAAAATATCTATCAAATCCTACTACGACATTCTTTCAGCAGTCCTACCTTGTAAACAAAAATAAACTCTGAATCTAACAGTACAATTAAGACATAACCTCTTACTTGTACATGGCAAAATTATTATATAAATTGAAATTCTGACTTATGATGAGTGCTGTTTTAGCACGAAATACATATATTGGTGATTATTTATCTTTTCAACATGTGTGTAATTATGTGGGTCCACAATATAAGATGGAACTGAGAGTTGTGAGTCGTGTGACAGTCTGAGTTTGAATCCCACATATATTAAACAAGGAGAGTGAAATTAAATCAGCAATACTTTTAAATTATTAATAACCAAACATGTTTAATTTATATATTCAAAGAAAGACCTAGTCAAGCGTTGGTAGCAGAGAGGTCAGCGCAGTTGCCTTGCAAGCAAGCAGTTGCTTGCAGACAGTTAGATGTGGGTTCACTTTATATGGAGAAAAAAAAGAAAGACTAATATAATAGTCAAAATAAGAGTCATAGATCACATGATCCAATTCTCTTAAGATTGTAAGATCTCTCAGCCACATATAGCTATTTGAGTTGGATAGCTGTGATTGAAGACATGTAGGTGTCTGAAAATTTTAGATTTTCCTCTCAATAGATAACTTCTAGATAAATGCTGGCTTTTGGTTGGTATTTTTATATCTAGGGTCTGAACCTACCCTAGCACCTCTTTGAGGAGTGCCAAAGCATGAAACCATGGTCAGAGGTTTCAGGGGAGGGGTCCTGACAGAGATATTTTAAATGCTGGCTCTGGCTAAGAATCTATCACAAAGCTTGTTGAAGAATTGGCAATCCTCATTGATTATATCTTAGAAGCTTAAGAGAATTGGATCATGAGATCTATGACTCTTATTTTGACTATTTATAGTCTCTGCCTTAAGTCTTATGCAATGTTATATTGCTGAGACTACTAATATATTGTATGGCTAAAGATCTCTCAACCCCATATAGCTATTTGAGTTGGATAGCTGTGTTTGAAGACATGTAGGTGTCTGAATATTTTAGGTTTTCCTCTCAATAGATAACTTCTAGATTAATGCTGGCTTTGGGTTGGTATTTTTAGATCTAGTGTCTGAACCTACTCTAGCACCTCTCTGAGAAGTGCCAAAGCATGAAACCATGGTCAGAGGTTTGGAAGGGGTCCTGACAGAGATATTTTAAATGCTGGCTCTGGCTAAGCATTTATCATAAAGCTTGTTGAGGAATTGGCAATCCTCATTGATTATATCTTACAAGCTTAAGAGTATTGGGTCATGTAATCTATGACTCTTATTTTGACTATTTATAGTCTCTGCCTTAAGTCTTATGCAATTTTATATTGCTAAGAGTACTAATACATGGTATGGCTGGATCTCTCAGCCCCATATAGCTATTTGAGTTGGATAGCTGTGTTTGAAGACATATAGGTATTTGAAAATTTTAAGTTTTCCTCTCAATAGATAACTTCTAAATAAATGCTGGCTTTGGGTTTGTATTTTTAGATCTAGTGTCTGAACCTACCCTAGCACCTCTCTGAGGAGTGCCAAAACACGAAACCATAATCAGAGTTTGGAGGGGGGGCAGTGATTTTTTAAATGCTGGCTCTGGTTAAGCATTTATCACAAAGCTTGTTGAGGAATTTGGCAATCCTCATTAATTACTAATATAATAGTCATTTTAAACTTTAAAATCCCCTAAACACAAATAAATAAGACATAGAATCACTGCATATCGCTAATTGAAATTCAGATATAAAATATCGATCACCCCCATGCTACCTTTCTTTCAGCAGCGCTACTAAAAAAAATGTGTACATGGGGGGGGGGTTATAGGTATTTTATATACATATATTAGCAGCTATTTTAGTACATACAAAACAGAATTTGCATGCTAAATAAAAACTATGCATGATTCTCATATGGTAACATTTTTTTGTTAAAACAGCTAAAGGATTAATAATTAATTATTTCCAATGTAAAATGTCATGATTAAACGGATTATAATTTTTATATAATATAAGTTATAATTTTTATATAATATAAATTGAACATTTTATAATTATATATAATGAATCTATTATGCATGACAATTTTTATTTTATTGTGTAAAAATAATTATTTTAGATTATCCACTGATATAAATGTATACATTTGAAATTGTTCGATTATATATTTTTTAACCATCTCGAAAACTTTTTGTTCTGCTAAGATCTATTTTAAATGCTGAAACTACTTACTTCGCACAGACATAGAATAGAGTAATCAGATTTATGAGTTGATGGATTGATTTTCACAAGACTTAATCACTTAATTAGAATTCTACTAAATCTATCATTTAGATGCATTCTGATGTCACATAATCTGCTATGGTTGTTTTTTAAGCAACTAATCTTTTTTATTTTTTAAATGTTTTCTGTTGACTTTTCCCCAGTAAAAAAATATCAAGAGACTAATACAATTTTTTAAAAGAATTATATTCTTACTTATTTAATTTTCCATCTTTTACAATCGTTCATTTTCCATCTTTTAAGACCATTTATTTGATATTAGCATCCCTTCGCAACTTGTTAAAAGCGGGTAGAAATCAGTCCCTACCTTGCATAAAAGTGGTGGAATGAAAATTACATTACAGAAATATTACTCAATACTATATTTTTTCATTGAAATCAGTAAATAATTAAAATTTTAGGGGTCGAATGTTCACTTTCCAAAATATTTCGTACTACTAATAAGATTATTTAACAATTTTGCAATGTATTTATTCATTATAATTTACACTTAGCTGAAAAGTTAATACCTATTTATCTAGTTTGTATATAGGGAATCTGAATTCAAACTTTCAAGCACCCTTTAACTATCCACACTATCTCATACCACTGATACACATAACCATACACATGTAGAAAATATAAATACCAATATACGTATTTCATGCTTAACCAGCATTCACCATTGGTTCAGATTATCATCTCCCACACATATATATAATCAGTGTTCAGTTTATATTAAGATAGAAAATCTTCATACTTTAATAGACAGGCTTCAATCTACTCCAACCTTCAACTCTTCAGCCATCTATACCAATGAAAATCTGATGATGGAAAACCCCAAATCCCATGCTGATGCCAATATTATTGCTATACCCATGTTGACCTCAAGTCACACTGATCCCTCATGTATAGGACCTTAGCAATTTAAATACATAGAAGAGGGATGGGCAGGATGCAGGTTCAATGTAAAAATATTTAAAATAAGGCATTCTTCATATACCTGGAGCTTAATTCTAAATATAGGGGATTTGAACTCAGTCTTTCAAGCAACCTTCAACTATCCACACTATCTCATACCACTGATACACATGACCGCACACATGTAGTTACTTTTGGAGAATGCTTTACACATATATCTGGATTTATTTAAGTTTGCATATATATTGTTTGAAACTGTTTGCAAATTATTCGTAATGAATAGAAATAGCCTTGCTTTGTGAATCAGATTTTTTAAACGATTTCATCCAATTGGCAATAATTAATTAATTTGATTTAAAAATCATCTCTTCTGCTAAAGTTGTTATGAATAACTATCTATATAAAAATAAAGATCACTGTATAATGTGACTGTATTTACACTGTGGAAATTCTCAAATGCTATAGTTTCGAAAGATGTTTCATATTTATTTGAATAGTTTGACATATTATAAAAGTTTTTGTTATATGTCATATTTATAATTTATTAGCACAAAACAATAATTTAAAATATTTATAAATAAATTCTATATGGTTTTCAATTTATAATACTTTTTTAAATCTTATTCATTATTAGTACCCCATTTATAATTATGTAGAGCCAATTCCAGAAAAATAAAGTTAAGACTTTTGGAACCATAAATATGTCCATACTAGGAATATGATTTTTATTTAAGATATCAGAACTAAGAGTTCAATCTCTTATTGGTTCAGGAAGAATGTTATTATTTTTGTAATAATAAAAAGTCAGATGTCACATGACTTATATATAGCTTGCATTTACCAATATGTAAACTTAAGAGCATGCTAAAGCTCTAAAGAAGCTTCTTTTTTTTATTATGATAAATGCTACTACAAGAGAAGGCATTCAAATCATCTTTATCTTAGATTGTCCCCATCCCCAGACCGGTTTCGACCTATGGGTCTCTTCAGTGAGGAGTTGGGACATTAGATTCAAAAAACCAACTCAAGCTAAGCATTTATCTAAAAGGTAATTCTCAAGAAGAAGATCTAAACCTTTAGACATCTGTATTCTTTAAAGTCAACTCTCCAACTCAAAAAATTATATGGGCCTGAATTTAATTCAGATATTCCATATATTAATAGGCTTAGCCATTTAATTTAGCCAAAGCCCCAACAGCAAAATAATAATAGTAATAATAAAAAGTCAGTAAACTTACTACAAATAATTTATTTAAGTCACTGCTCTTTTTTTTATTATTGTTTAGTATTGTAATTGTTCTGTAATGGACAAACAGTTCTTAAATAGTCAATTACAAAGTATTGACTTCTCCAAAAGAGCACTTTCCAACTATTAAGTGATTGGGTTTTAGTGTTTTTTCATAGCTAGATATTTATTTATTTATTTATCAATATTGAATAGTTAATTAAGTTGGCTGTGATTTGCCTAGATCAAATGAAAGCCTACATTTATTGACAATCTAAAAAAAATTGCAAGGTTTACCAGGCCTTAATATGAAGCTTGTGCCATGGGCGTGGCAAATGATAATAATTACTAACAATTGCATACAATATAACTGTATCAATTTTTCATACAGTTGTGTTTATAAAATAGTTACAAATTTTATAGCTGACTACATACGTATAACATTTAGGTTGAGCAAAGTTCTTTACTGCATAAGGTTGTTTTATTATTTCCAATTATTTAATCTTAATGGTATAGAACTAGTATAATTTTTTTAATAATAAAAATAGATTTTATTATTATAATAAAAAGCTGATATCGCATTTTTGCATTTATGGTTGTTGTTTTTTTAAATAAAAAAAACCGTAAATCATTTCATAGTAAAATTGTTTAACTAGTCATGCAATTAATAATTGGTCACATGTATAACTTTTAACATGCATGTGTATGACTGCAACTTTGTGAGTTTAATGATGTCAATCATATTGAAACAAAAAATATTAGATCTTTAAATTAAAGACACTGAATGAAATACTAAGCCAAACAACAAACTGATAAAAGAAGAATAACACACTTTGGCAGGCATACTAGCATAGTATGCATAATTATATTGGTGATAATTAAATTAATATTTAATCACCTATAAAAATGAATTTGACATGTATAATTAATTATGAAATTGAACTATATTAATACTTTCTGTAATTTGTTTTGTTGAATATTTCTCTCTAGGAAAAAAAATGTTTTGTAAATGAAGTTTGTCTATGCCTTATTCTTTTTAATTAAGATATTTATTTATAAAATTTTAAAATTTAGTTGATTGTAAAATTTGATGTAATATGCTTAATATATTTAAAACAAGACTTCATTTTTGATTTTTTATTTATTTTAAAAACATGCATAATTTCTATAAAGAGTTGATGTTTAAATTAACTGCAGTAAAACTGAACAGATGTTAAGAATTCCAAACTTTAAATTCATATGAAGTTAATACATATTACCCAAAATTTTGAAACGATATTTGTTTAGCCAATAAACATCACATGATCACCACTTCTTATGCTTGCTTATAAATGTTTTAAAACAGGCAAAACTCACTATACGTATTGCCTCACACAGCAAGCTAGAGTAATCAATGGATGTCAAAAAGCCTGTGCATAAAATCCCAATCCAGTGCCTACTCATTCAATATCCCCAGACTAGTTTCTGGCTTGTAGCCCTCGTCAGTGAGGAGTCTTGGATCTTAAAGCACTGCACCTAGATCTTAGGATCTAATGCAACCATCTAGCAGCCACTTTTTATCTCCACTTAACTACAAAACTATGAGTCTTAAACTGAAAACTCCTTAATGTTTCCAATCCAAGCTCATTAGCTTATATAGTCATATGGGTCTGAACTGAGTTCAGTACCCATACATTTTGGTGTCTTTGGTTTTTTAATAACCATAGCTACCACTATCTTATTAGGTAGGATTCGTTTTAAGCCAATAAATATCACATGACCACCACTTCTTATGCTTGCTTATAACTGTTTTAAAATAGGCAAATCTCTAGCTTGCTGTGTGTGGTAATACGTATAGTGAGTTTTGCCTGTTTCAAAACAGTTATAAGCAAGCATAAGAAGTGGCGGTCATGTGATGTTTATTGGCTTAAAACCAATCCTACCTAATAGGATAGTGGTGACTATGGTTATTAAAGAACCAAAGACACCAAAAAGTATGGATACTGAACTGAATTCAGACCCATATGACTATATAAGCTAATGAGCTTGGATTGGAAACATTTAAGATGTTTTCAATTTAAGACTCATAGTTTTGTAGTCAAGTGGAGATAAAAGGTGGCTGCTAGAGGGTTGTGGGGGTTTTATGCACAAACCTTCTGGCATCCATTGATTACTCTAGCTTGCTATGTGTGGCAATACGTATAGTGAGTTTTGCCTGTTTTAGATATTTGTTTAGAAGAACTGTTTTGAATTATTTGCTTTAATACTACTTTGAGTTTATTGTCACAAGTTGGACGTATCAAATATATGAATTTTCAAGCCTGTGTTGTGTTGGCAACTTAACACTTCTTCATTCCGCCACTCTCTTGCAAATTGAAAGGATGAATAATTAATTATGTGTTTGTACAGAAGCTGCATAGTGATAAATTTTCCAGCTAGTGAGAAATAATAATATGTAGTGTGCATGGATTACAGCGTTTAATGCATGATGCATAAACCATTAAGTTTGGGATGAAAAAAGTTGGAAACAATTTTATTACTAATCTAAAATAAAGTAAAAAATAATATATCTGTAAGTGCAATCGATAGATCCAAGGATACCATCTCACATTTATTTTTAAAAACAATATCTAGAATGAATGTAAGTTTGGTTTATGAGGCTATGAAGAGGTGGTTAACAAATGTACGACTCTGTAATGACAACAACAATGCAACAAATTCTTGATTAAGATACAAATACTTTCCCATTGGAATTAATTTTTCTCATATTCATACACAATCTCATAAATAAAACACATCAAGTCTCCCCAGGTGACAAACTCATAATCCATTAGATGCAGGCCTTCTTATGTAAAAGTTTAAAACTTGTTTATAAGCAAAATCATTTTTTAAAAAAACCTTTTAATATAAATATTGTAAAATAATTATAATCGATTTTATTTCATGCATGTTCTCAAATTGAGGTGTCAACATTTATCTCTCTTATATAGATATGGACATCAAGTTTACTTATATCTAATAAAACTTATGCAATACTATTTATGCTTTATTGATTTGCATCACCACTTAATATAGTGTTATATTCTTTTAACAATATAGACCAGAAAAAATAGATCTTACTCTTTAAAGAGAATTGTAGGACAAGATATTTTATCCAGATTATTTAACATATGATGATCTATAGATCCTATTTATAAAAACATATTTAGTTTAATACACAGCACAGACTTACACACACCTGCACATATATAATGTAATATATGAGATTCAAACTCAGACTTTCACATGATCCTCAACTCTCCATGCCATCTCATATTGCTGACCCATCTGATCACATACCTGTTTAGATAAATGAAATGAGATAAACATGTAATAACAAAAGATATTTGTTAACCAATCATATTTATTGTAGACAAATGATTATATAATTAAAATCTTGTAAACAAAATGAGAGAGGAAATTAAAAATTTGATTTACACTCAAATAGTAAATTTGCCACTAGCAGTAGTTGAAATATTCAAACATCTGCTTGTGTTTAATCTTTGGTAGCATAAACTTATGTTTAATTTATTATTAGTTTTTTTTTATTTAGTAGCTTTGTCAGTTAATTTCTGGGGGATGGGGTTATTGTTAAAAAAAATAATATTTGGGCAAGGGGTTTGTGTACACCTTGATTGAGCCAGTTTTATGCATTGCTGCTGAATGAAAAAATTTTGGTGATTAATGAAATCAACTAAATGAAGTTCTAGGTGAAGTATCCACTTTAAGACAAGTTAATTTCTTTCTTGATTAATTTTACATCACTTCCTGTGCTTTTTATGTATTATTTATAGTATGGTATAGGCAAATATGGTGGCTACAGTACTAAAAACTTCTACTAAACTAAAACTTTATCGAGAGATATATAGCAACAAACTAAGAGTACTACATAAGATCTTAATGATCATTATCATCAATGATCACCCACTTAGTGACATAATTCACAAATGGTCAAACCATCAGCCCTATAAGAACAACATCAACACTGTAGTTTTATTGGCAGCCATAGTATATTACCATTTCACATCATCTCTCAAAGCTTCTTTATAAGGTACTACTTTCATCTTCTAGATATTCAATTGTAATTTCAGAATTATTTATGCCATACTTGAATTAGGTTAATATTCAATTTTCATGCTCTACTTTCCACCAACATCAATAAATAAATTCTTAAAACTTTTTGAACCCAAGGAAAGCTAACTTCTAAAATGCAAACTATAGTAAAAAAGATTTAAAAACATCATCTGTGTTTTAAACATCCCATTAGTTTTGGGTATGTAGCAAATATATTATTAGACAATTAAGTGATGAAATTATACAAATTAATAATCACTATCAACATAATTTCTTTATTATATTTATATCAGACAGATTATGAACTATTATATGCATTAAATGTACTCGTCTGTATATATATATATGTCATATTATTATTACTATTTGCGGGATATTCCGTGTAGCAAAAAAGCTAAATGCTGACGTTTCAGTACAATATCAAGTACCTTCCTCAGAGCATCCTCTTTTTCAAATCATAAGAATGCGTGTGAGATTTAAAATTGTCTTTATCGTTTTCTTTCTCCTCATATTTAAATTCTATTGGTTGAGAAGTTTTAAAATTATTTTCTCTTGCAATAAACTTCTTCCAAATGTTGTTAATCCTCTTTAATCCACATCTTTCATTTATGCTATATATATTGTGACCTTTGGTTTATTTCATCTATAAACCAATTGTAAAAAATGAAACTAATTATAGGCAAAAAAAAATTTTTTTAATGTAAAAAAAGTTAAAAAGTTTTGTTGGAGAAATCAATAACTAGATAGCTAAAAAAATAACATATATAGAGACAGTTTGTGTTTGTATAGAATGTAGCTAGCATTATTTAATGCAGGCTGGGATGATTGATTTTTTTTTGTACACTGCTATAATAATTTGCCAATATAATAATTGAGAAATAAATATTTATATGGCTAAGATAAAGTCTTTATGAATTTTAATATTTATTTACTAAAAAGTTGGTGAGAATTAAGATTGAAATGATTATCAGTAGCTTTTGTTTAACCATCTTTTCGGGAGAATAGGCCTAAAGTTATAGGAAATTATAATGGACATTTATGTTTATGATTATCAGAAGTTATAATTGATTTTATGCTTGTAATTATAAGAAAAGATGATGGATATTTTATGTTCATGTAGTCTGAATAAGCAATTTTCGATTGAATGGTCTGCACATGTATGTGTGTGTAATACAAATATATGGGTTCGATTTTTTTTTCTTTCCTTAAGTGTGAAAAAGAGAAAAATAAAGAATCTGTTCTAATTTATTATTTCTAACTCTAAAATGTAAATCTAAATAAGAAATTATTTGAGTCAAAAGAAATGTAACATTTGTTTTACCAAAAAGTGTTAGTAAGCTTATCTTTTGATTAGATTTTCTTTTGATTGCTTTTCCATAAATTAATCGATAATATGTTAACCCAAAAGATAAGGTTTAAGGTAAGAAAAGTTGTTAAAATTAACAAGTAAGAAATAGTTCAATTGTTCATTCTGAGATGGAATCTTGATTAAGATTTGAGAGGAACCACCTGGAAGGGGAAGGGTTAACAGATGTTTTTTCTTCTCCATCCAGGTGAATATAAAAAGGGAGGAGAGTGAATCACGGGAACTTTTGCTAACTGAGAACAACTGGCTGACTAAAATTAATCTATCTCTGAAGGTTTTCTCTGAATTTTTTTTAATTTTCTTTCTCAGAGTTAATAATGTGTTTAAGTTTTACAGTATACCAAAATATGAATTTCTAATTTATATATAAGTGGTGCACATTTTTTCTTCCTCAAGTCAATTATGAAGAAATCAACTTTTAATAAGATAGTCTATGCTGAATGTCATAACCCGTCCATTTGGCTTATTAAAAATTCATTTAAGGAGAGAACTGTCAAACTATTGTATAACATTGAAAGACTGATTCATATTGCAATAATTATTTGGCTGGTTAAAATTCATTTGAAGAAACTGCAGCAAACTTCTGTATAATGTTTAAAAAGTTAATTCGTGTTTAGTAATCAGAAACTGCTTGTTGTCTATAATTTGAGCCTTAACAAAAAAAAAGAAGAAAAAGAAACAAATGAATTCAAACCCAGGAAGAAACTCATCAAAATGGAAGGTGTCAGCATAATTCTTTTAAAATTTATTAATTATCCTGTAGCTATATTTGGATTTAAGATAACTGTCTATGTTTTTATCTATTTTGATTCAAATAACTGTCAAGTGTGTTGTTATATACATTTGAGTAAAAATAACTATCTGTGCTATATGTGTCTATATAGTTATCTCCATATAAAATGAACTGAATACAGTAATTAACTGAATATAATCAAAGGAAAAGACATTGGAAAGAGACTATGGTAATGTTTGATATTTATTTTTTATTTCATTTTGTTTATATAATATGTCATTTATTCTTTATTTCATTTTGTTTATATATATATATATATATCACATGTTTAACCACCAGATTATATTAATTTAATTTTTTTTTATTATTTATGTTTTTAAAATGTTTAAAGGAAAGAAGGGGAAATGATTCTGATCCCATTGAAGTATAAATGCTTACGTAAATTTAAATTTAAAAAAAAAAAGAAAAGAGAAATGATATAAAATATTTTTTTTATTCTTAACAAAATTTTAAATTTGTGCTTAATATTAGATATGAAGAGTGATATGGATGGTTGTGTAAAAAACTATAATTATGCTATAAGTATTGATGATCTGTTATTAATAGATATATTGGGTGTAAGTTGTTGGCTTGACTGTTTAAAATTGAAATAATTCATATATGTTTTGATTCGAGATCTGGTTAGTCTTTGTCATTTATCTAGACTGTAATCGATGTTTGTGTGGGCATATATAAAGCAATAAATGCTTTTCATTACTGGGGTAAAGTATCCTACCACCCCATAGATGGGAAATGGCTGTCTCATGAGTAGGAGATGACTAATTTTCACTCCATTTATTTTTGTTAAGATAGGGAATTATTAATAGAGGTATTGTTGAATTGTAGAAAATGTTTTGCATGCCAATATAAAGAGTAAGTGTATAGGCAAGAGCTCTTCACACGATTCTAGATCTTAAGAAAAGATCTCTCTCTGGCTCAAGCAAACAGTTGAGGTTGGGAGTTTTTTTTTTTTTTTAATTTCCCTTATCAAGACGCTGCTGTGTGCGCGTTATAAAATACTGCATGGTAGTGAAAGATATGAAGAGGGTTTCTTATGTGGGACAGAATAAAAGTTGCCCTGATGGGATAAGAATTCAGTCAGATGTATATGTATGTTGGGGTATGACAAAGATTTTAATTTGGAAGCTAACCAATCTCAGTTCGATTTTGTGAATGATGGTAAATTGAGGGTCATCAAGCTGGATCAACATGCTGACCTATCAAGATATATACAGTCAAAAACATAAAGATCTAACAGGCATGAACATAAAAGTGTAGGTTTTGAATTTAAATCTATCTGCAAGATCAGTAAAAGATTTTTTTTCATGGCATATCAATATCATCCTTCTTCATAAGAAATGTAAAAGTTAACAAAGGTAAAACTTCCCATACAGTAGTGCCATCCTGTGCCAAACAGAGCAATCAATGGATGCCAGAAGGTTTGTGCATAAAATCCCTATCTAGTGCCTACTCATCCAATATCCCCAGACTAGTTTCTGGCTTGTGGCCAACATCAGTCAGGACCCTTAGATCTGAGAGCACTGCACCTAGATCTTAGGATCTAATACAACCCTCCAGCAGCCACCTTTTAACTCTACTTTACTACAAAACTATGAGAATGAAATTGAAAACATTGTTAATATCCTCAATCTAAGCTCAATAGCTTATATAGTCATATGGGTCTGAACTCAATTCAGCACCCATACATTTTGGTGTCTTTGGCTCTTAAACAACCATAGCCACCACTATCCTATTAGGCAGGGTTGGTGTTAAACCATCAAACATCACATGATCACCATCTCTATACTAGCACATTATTTGTTGTAAACAAAGACAAAACTCTCCATACAGTAGTGCTACCCATTTCATTCTCATAGTTTTGTAGTAAAGTAGAGTTAAAAGGTGGCTGCTGGAGGGTTGCATTAGATCCCAAGATCTAGGTGCAGTGCTCTCAGATCCAAGGCTCCTCACTGATGATGGCCACAAGCCAGAAACTAGTCTGGGGATATTGGATGAGTAGGCACTAGATAGGGATTTTATGCACAAGCCTTCTGGCATCCATTGATTGCTCTGTTTGGAACAGGGTGGCACTACTGTATAGGAGTTTTGCCTTTGTTTACAACAAATTATGTGCTAGTATAGAGATGGTGATCATGTGATGTTTGATGGTTTAACACCAATCCTGCCTAATAGGATAGTGGTGGCTATGGTTGTTTAAGAGCCAAAGACACCAAAATGTATGGGTGCTGAATTGAGTTCAGACCCATATGACTATATAAGCTATTGAGCTTAGATTGAGGATATTAACAATGTTTTCAATTTCATTCTCATAGTTTTGTAGTAAAGTAGAGTTAAAAGGTGGCTGCTGGAGGGTTGCATTAGATCCTAAGATCTAGGTGCAGTGCTCTCAGATCCAAGGCTCCTCACTGATGATGGCCACAAGCCAGAAACTAGTCTGGGGATATTGGATGCGTAGGCACTAGATAGGGATTTTATGCACAAGCCTTCTGGCATCCATTGATTGCTCTGTTTGGCACAGGGTGGCACTACTGTATGGAGAGTTTTGCCTTTGTTTACAACAAATTATGTACTAGTATAGAGATGGTGATCATGTGATGAAATGTAAAAGTTATTGCTTGATGAAATGATTTAGAAATTGATGATTATTTATCATTGCTGGTTAGAATAATTGAAACGAATAAATTATTTTGGAATAGTCCAATGGATAATGTTTACCATAAAAAGGGGGGAGTATGAATTTATAGGTTTTCTTAAAGTTAAATACAGGATTCTGATTCCGTGCGTGTAAGCGTTTGTTATTTTTTAATTTTGATAAATAAATGGGTCAAAATAATGAATAAGTCCTTCGGAAAATTGGTTAATTTCGATATGTATTGGTATTGTAAATATTAGTCTTTATTAGATCTGATCCATATATTTGAGTGTAACAATATTATATTTAAGTGGTTTTTATTTTTATTTTCATCATTATTGTTAATATAATAAAATTTTATTATTGTTATAAAATTACATTGCGTCTTGTGTTTGATGTTTCAAATATCTCCAGAATCTACATCCAGCACCTATATTTAAAGTAATATTAGTTCATATTTAAATTTAATTACTCATTTTATATTGATAATTTATTTCCATGATTGAATTACGGTATTGATTTTTATATTGATTATTTCCATATTCGATTCACATAATTCATTTTTGTATAAGTCACTTTTATATAATTCATTTTCACAGAATTTATTTTCATAGTTAATCTACATAATCTAATTTTATGATTTATTTCCGTATTTTACTTACAAGTAAATTTTGATTGATTTATATGATTAATGTCCATGTCTTACTTCCATAGTTTACTTTGGCAAAATATGATAGATTTAGAATTATTAATTAAAATTTGGTCAATAGATTAGATATAATAGAATAAAATGATAGGGAATAGTTAAGTTAAGTTTAATAAATTTAATCTTTTAGTTCGTTGTAATGTTGTGAATATTGGGAGCAGACATAAAATCCCTTTCCTGCTCTCGGTTTTTAGAGTGATTCCCACTAGTAAACTCGTATTAAAATTTATTTTAACATATTTGGGATCATATCCATTACAATGTAATCGCTTATAAGGGCACCTCTTGGCAGATCTAGACCTTGAGAAAGAGCAGTTCGATTATTAGTCTAAGAGCTAGTTTGGAAGTCAAGTAGCATATTATAATAAAATTATTATATTATTCTTAAAATAGGAATCAGGAATTTATAATTGATCGAAAGATATATGTGTGTTTAAAAAAATAAGATTAGGGATTCTCAGATTAGAGAACATAACACAGACATTCCGTGTTATATAATTGTAGATATTAAAAGTGATAGATGCTGAGAACGAAAAATAAAGTAATGGAATTAAATGGGGAGGATTTATTTATGACAATTTTTGTCTTGTATTAAATTAAATAATAATTTTATATTAGGAACATAAATTATGAGTTCTCTGCATCGATTACTGATTTATTTCCAGTCATACATAAATGAGAAATGTATATAATGTAGTTACCACTCGCAGATCAGATATTTATAATAAAGTTGAGGAAGAAAGTTATTACATTATTATGAATTTAATAATAAATTTATCATGAAATATTAGCATGACTAATGCTAGGATTGAAATTAAGACCACATGGATTGAATGGTTTTATCAATATTATTGTTATTATTATTTTTTTTTTTTGGGAGTCAATTGAATTGCTTTCTCCAGTATCTTCTATAATCCTAAATATGGCTAATGATGATGATCTCTGGTGGGCATTACAATTTATAGCTGCAATTTGGCGCCCGGGTATATTTGATACTAAAGTTAGTATAAAATTCAATTGACTAGCTACTTGAAATAAATGAGAGTTTGTTGAGGTTAAATAAGTTAAAGATTATGCTGAGAAAGTTGAGGTCACAATATATAT